>JAIKVB010001142.1:0-15182 GCA_024679045.1 Phytophthora brassicae
GTAGAAGATAAAATTTGTAGTTTGTTAGTGTGTTTTATACTTAAAGACAACGGTTTAGACTCGTATTATCGCGACCTGAAAGTAGCTGTTTTCGAGAGAACACAATTGCGGGACAGTTTAGAAGATAATCAAAGACTTATATTATACAGGACTTTTGTATGAAGACCACCAGATGGTGACAACTTCAACTCAGTATCATTTGTCTGCATCGACTCACTCTCGCTCCTTTGACACTTCTTCGTCTCCTCGGGCTGGGCCGCTTGAGCTTGTTTTTCGTTGTACTAATGGGTAGCGGTCCTTTTTTATTTTGATAGGGTCTCGAATCGGGTGTGTCTATCGCGTAGATACTGCTGCCTCGCGTGTTTTGCATCATTTTGGTGACGAAGCCTAAGAAAGAACCAAAATTTAAGGGAAGCGTCTTGTCTTCGCGTCTTATCTTCGATGTGCAGAGATGACCAGTAGAATATTAACAGGTATTAATTAGCACCCCAGAGATTACTTTAGAGGGACTACCCCCGAGTAATATTACCGTTGAGGTGCATTCTGGCTCACATATGAATCTGTCCTCTCGTCTGAGGAGCATTTCATGCATGCAAGATATAACCTTCGATCACTATAAAACTTACACACAACACACCATTCAACTTCATGAATTTCGACCCTTCCAATGTGGTTCAAGGAACGAACCTGGATCTCCTGTCCAGCTCTTCAACCAGCTTCGATCCCGACGATGTTGATCAAAAGCCAAAGAGAAGACGACAGACTCGAAGACTCCAGACCGACGTCGTCTCCAGACGCAAAATAAGTTTCAATCCACAACGTAAACCTCGTTCAACCCCTAATAGTGGCACAAGTGCTGCTCATGAGGTGCGCGTGCTGAGAGCACAAGTGGCGACCATGGAAGAAGAATTACGCGGTCTTAAGTTGAAGTGGACGACCTCTTTACCTGATGAGAACACATTGGCGGCAGGATATCGCAGCGCCTCGAACAGGTTTGCTATGATTCAAACCGAGACAACCCATCGCGAGCTACAGCAAATGCTTTTACAACATAAACTGTTCTTTGCGACGCTACAGAGTGCCGTCCATCGAGCGCCTCTGTACTCCGCGGGGAAAGAATTTCACGACATGATTCACTTCAACACCCGCCTCAGTCTCGACTCAACCGACCGTGAGGAAAAGCTGAAATCACACTATACCCGAGCTATCACTACAATACCGGCAATCATGGATCACGTCACTAACGCGGCGATGGAGAAGGAAGTCTCTCACCGAATTGAACCAGACTTGCCTCTGTCTCAGATGGAAATCACCGCCTGTGAAGACGGTACACTGGTCTCAAGTGTTTTCATGTCGGAAATCCCGCATACAACATTGGAGGAGGTATTTGCGGGGGTGCTTGCCTTTTTCGACGCCATTCCAACGTGGATGAAGCGCCACTTCGATATTGACTCCACACACACGAGACTCAACAATCCGGACTCGCCTATCGTTTATTGGCGTTCAACTCTCAATGGAGGTGGATTACCAGCAACGGTGAACCATATCGTGTGCTCAGAGCTCACTCCGTCGCACGGAATGCTACACATGGATGCAATCACGAATGACCCTCTGAATCCCATTCCCACGACCAGTCCGTTAGAGTATGGCATTTGTGGACTTACAGTAACACCTAACAAGGAACTGAAGACCGGTAAAACCACTTCGGTAACATTGCGGTGGGCGGCTGTGTATCGGTACAGGCTAATGCCAAATGACCCAGCTATTAAGCAAGACCTGGAAATCGTCCGACCCATTTTGAATGGAGACCTGATCACTTCCGTAGTCTGTGAATATATTAACAGTAAGCAACGCTCAGCGAGTGAATGCACTGAATTACATTAGACGTAAAGGCTAACGTTGATCTATCCTTCAAGTTATACCACCTTGGTGAGGAATGCAGAGCAGAAAATATCTAATACCAACGTGTAATGCATCGTCGTATTACGTGTTTCATTCTCCTATCTACGCAAGGTATAATGTAAATGGAGTTTCCTTTAGAAGACCTAAGCAGATTGACTTATATTTCTTAATGGTCTACCCTGTAGACTATACCGTATTCCTTCTGTCACCAATAATATTATTCACGGTTTGAAACGTGTCTTACACCCCGGTCGATACAGAAAACTTGTCGTTTCGGAAAATTTATAGTAAAGCACCTTAACCCCCCCTCCCCCGTACTCACGCGTTGTATAATTCTCTGGATTTTAATCCAGAGTCCTTCCAACGATCGGAATGGGTCTGAATACGCAAGTACATTATACCCTATTGAATACGGTTAATCGACTACAAGAAACTCTAATAAAAACCTCAATGAATTTATCCTATGTCCTTAAAAAAAGAGATAATATTGTGCCTTTCCGCAAGAATGGCCAATCGGTCCAAAAAGGTGGTCCTTAGACGGAAGGGATAGGGGTAAAGGTAGGATTTGCTGACCCAGGGGTCCAGATTTAGCAATGGCTCAATGCCAATCCATTCTATAAATCCAATTGAAATGATTATCATCCAATCACTACCGATACAACAAGTCCTACGAAAGGCCTCCGATTTGGAGAAAATACCACCTTCTAACGAAATAAGTGACCCGATTGGCCACATTTCAGCGGCCATTGGTCCTACGAAAGACTTGTGACCTGTGCCGTCAGCTACCGTCTTACCGCGCATCAACCGCTTAGGTGTTCAACACAAGAAAATAATATCGATTTTCATGATGAGAACCCTCGATTTGTACGCCTATCCAAATAGAACGACTACCCCAGCCGATGGTGGAACACCGAATAGTAACAAGTTCTACGGTAATTAGTCTGACTGGATGGGAGGGTTAGGGTATCGATGATGCAGGCTTTTGGCCAATTAGTACGCTATTTAGGCGAGTTTCACTCAATCAGCTGAGTCGTTTCCGGGGTCTATCGCTTTCATAGGCTAAAAATTCGCTGGCCTTAGAGACTCGGCTGGTCAAAATAGGGTTAGAGAGGATACCTTATTAGGACAATTCTATCGTGGACTCGAGAAGACGACCCGTATGCTCGTGAAGCTACCTCCTGCTCCAATAACCTTAGAGGAAGCCGTTGACAAGGCGACACGAATCGATGACTCCAGCTATAACGTAGCGTTAGGGATGAGGAATATTGGGCAACCCTGGTCTACCGCTCCCACCCGAGCTGCCGTGCAGATGAATGGAACAGTAGGACCGATGCATGTAGTCCCCGGAACAGGGAGTATACCGGCAGACATGGTGGAAAAGATTGATGCAGGCGACGGAGAAACCAGTGATGGTTATGCGTATTTCACGAACCCACAGGAGATTTTCGATAAAAACAGCAACACAGGGGTGGCGGGATAACTGCGTTGAGTGCTTTCAATGCTGTCAGCTGTTCTGGTGTCTCGTTGTGGCCTCCGCAGTTGTCCATAAAGATGACGCGCCGGCGTCCGAGATCATCAGGCCGAATGACACGTCTTTCTTGGAGGTACTGGGTCATGACTTGTTTGTCCATCCACCCCTTTAGGCCAGTCCGGTACGCGACGCCCGGAATATCGTCTGGAACATTACAATCGGGTAATTTCGAGACTGGTTCTGAAAAATCATTAATGCTGGTTCCAGCTTCGTAAATTTCCCACCTCGAATACGAACAACCATAGTCATCCCTACTCCATCTGATGAAACGTCGGCATATTTCACGTTGTCATCCCCACGGAAACCAAGAGTCTTACCGCTGTCGACATTGACGATAAAATGTGTTCCGTCCAAATTTTCAACGGAATCTTCGTCCAAAGTTCCTGCCTCAAACTCCCGAGTGACTTGTCCGAGATGGAATGCAACTTCTCTCTCGATAAGCAGCTGCTTCGCGGGGCTAGTGATGAGTTTTCCGGTTTGTGCTCGGATTACGATGTCGTTGTGCTCCTGAAATGACTGGATCCACCGAGGTGTAATACATTCTTCGAGCGTTTTTTTCGTTTCTTGGATCTCGAAATATGGCGTGAAATTCGCCGAAGACTTCTCGAGGACGTCTTTTGCTACGACCAGTAGCAGCTTGGGGCTGAACTTTAACCCGGCCTTGCGAAGGCGTTCAAATTCGGACACAAGAGCGCCGTACAACCATGCCACCCAGGGCTGGCGTTTTCGACCACGACCATCGAGTGCTTTTTTTGTAGTCTACGATGAGATCCAGGTTGGGACGAACTGCTTATTGCTTTGTTTGTGCCCATCTGACGACGCATGTTCGATAGGGCGGCGTTGATGACTTCTCTGCTCTTCCACCAGCGGGAGGCCTTCATCAAGTTTGCTTTCTGCGAGCCGCGAAAGATGGTCGGAAAATTGAGGACCGTTCGCGAAACAATCTTCGCCTCTCCATTTACCGCTGCATTTTCTATCATCCACTGTACATCTCGGTGTCGTTCCGCTAGAGTACTGACTTGTTGTAGGCGCCTCTTCCCGTACGGCAGAATCTCCTCTTACTCCGTTACTTCCTCCTCCTCCGCACCGTCACCTTCTTCGTCGGAGAAGGAATCTTCCTCGTGAACGGTACTGCTCCTTTCTTGATACCTCCTCTGGGCTTGAACTAGAGCTCAGGGATAGAATTCACTTGACGTGGGGTATGACGATATCCAGATATGTCACTGTTTTCAATGGCTCACATTCTGTGGCAGTCTGTGACTGTAACGGGGTTCAATTCCAACTGTTGGATTGCGACCAAAGTTGATGTGTGTGTTTACACATTGAGGTGTTTCACCTGATGGGTTAAAACCTCAAGTTGGGCTATTCAGTAATTACCGGATACCTCTCCATCTCCCTAAGTACGGTTCGTACTTATGAGAGTCACAAGTCTTCTCCTCCACTCATTGTGATTGGTGCTTATAAAGAGTGCACTATTTAGACAGTTTTACAGTACTTCTTTTATAACATCTGAAATATATACTCAGTTTAAATCTAACCTACAAGTGTGCAAGTAAATTGGGAGGGCTTCCTAATTTACTATAAGAAAGCAGGGCTTTCTTCGGCTAACTTCGGACAGAGACGCAGGGCGTCTGTCAAGGTTTAAAGCTACGCTTCCTCTAAGCAACGGTGCGTGTGACCCCCGTCACAGAAGAGCTCAGGGATAGAATTCACTTGACGTGGGGTATGACGATATCCAGATATGTCACTGTTTTCAATGGCTCACATTCTGTGGCAGTCTGTGACAGCCAATGAAAAGTCGATTGTAGACACCACACTATTTAAGTGGTGGATTTGAAAATAAACCACAGTATTACGTGTATTTACCTCAATTAGTGTTCACACTTGAATAGGGTGGGCCACAGTAAATTAAGTTTTTTTCTCTCAAATCCGTACATTCAGGATTAGTGTGGGCCACACTAATTACCGTAGCCAGTGTAGCAACACGAACATGTTGTAGCGTTCGAGCAGCCCCTCGTTGAACATTTTACGTGGGCAGCGTAGGAGTCGATGATATACAACACAGGTTGTCGATAAAACTGTGTTTCTTTTCTACTGCCCCTGGCATCCTCGTAGTGAACGCGTTGCGAGTCGACGGTCCTTGGATGCTATTTGCAGTTGATCTCGATGCTTACACCTTTCACGGACGACTAAAGTGCGATGCTTCTGTGCTAGCGCATGATACCCATATCCCACGGTATTTGACTTGTACTCGTTTGCGACGCTTAGCTTGAACTGGAGGCTATAACTGTTACGTTTCTTCTTATCTGGCATGGTAGCCAGTAAAACGAATTGTGATGATCGACACTGCAAAACGACTCGTGCTATTTGCGAGGACCAGCCGTTTGAATGGCTGCTACCGGTGTCCAACAGCCAGTTTAACTACACTGTCTACGGTAATTAGTCTGACTGTCATTTTTCCAGAAAAAGTGCAAAATTCAGACTTTGACTGTAAGTCCACGGTAAGAAAAATCGGCGAACGTATTTCCCGGCATCACAAACCGTTGAATGACCCGCCACTCTGCTTGAGCTAAGTCTGATCGTTCTCCATACCGGCGGGTCAACGCCTCTTTCAGTTTCGTCAACGTCTTTTCAGAATCGCTAAGTTCTTTGTCAATTTGCACCCATGACTTAGCAGCGTCCTCCTGTAGTTTATTCCCCACTCGAAATACAACTCGGAGTCGCTCCAATCACCCCGCCCCGATATTCGTGCTCCGGCCACCGCTAACTCCACTTTCGCAATCCACGTTTCCACCCGTACTCCGCTGACTTCCGCTTAAACGGCTGTAGATCAAGATCTTTCACGTTCTTCTTAGAAGCTCGATGATTCCTGTGTTCTCGGTTGCGTGACCTACGTCTCAGATGCCGTCCACGTCGGTTATGACGCCGACTATCGCTCGAGCTACTGTCACTACTGCTGGAACTGCTATAGTCATCTCCAGGTGACCACGAAGTCTCTATAGTCCGATTTGGCTGAGGTGGAAGGTCAGACGTTGGTCTTCGCCTCCCTGTCCATGCTTTAGATACAAAACCAACCGTGTGCCCTGTCGAACTTGATCTGGCTCCACAGCTCGTGGTGTTACCAGGTTGTCCAGCCTAGCGCCCAGTTGCCCCATGGTCGTCATCAACTGCTGTAACACCGAGTTTAATGCTGTAACGTCTTCCGAAGCTGGCGTTGCTTGCACTGCCTCTGATGCGGCGTTCTTGCTGCTATGGCGTGGAGAATTGGAGAATGCCCGTGCCGCTCAACAGCCCGGCAACGACAGTTAGAACTTGCTGTGAAAAGGTAGTTCACTGTTCCGATTGGCTACTCTCATTTCCCGCGGAAGAATGACTTAGTGACCGAGTCATCAACGAGCATATTCAAAACCTCGGCCGTAGTAAGAACGTAATTAGTGGATAATGCCGTATGCTCGGCTGTATCCAGCCAGTTTAGAGATTGCCGCGAGAGATCGGCACTCCCTTGATTATTGTATATTGGTATAGGACTAGCGACAGGATCACCTAACGAGGCTCATGGAGCCACTCAGTAATAAATCAGCAGTCTTCCCCCCCAAGTCAACTAAGGGTCAAGTCCGACTTCGGTAAGTAATCTATAGGTTTGCTTATTTGTAGTGCCTGGATACACTCGGCTTCATGGGATGCCGGTTAGTGAACTCATCGTGCATTGACCGATAGTTTGTTACTGGTCAGTACAAGAGTTTAGGAGAGACCAAGAGAGTGGGACCGACTTTAGAGTGTTGGTCTGTGTTTGTATCTATGGACTAAGGATCCCAGCGCTTATTTTACTACCCACCGAGGTGAAAACCTCGGTACTTTTGTTCAGGCTTGAAAAAATCGGTATCCTTCATCTGAGGGACTACAGAAGTTCGCTTGGAAGCGCGATATTGCACACTAGCCGTCGTTCGTGGCTAGACGTGTAAGTTTAAGGGGTTACCTATATTAACCTCGGTATAGAGAGGGTTAAAACCAACCCATCGTTCCTGGTCTTCAGGTTAAGATCCAACTCTCGTTGACCTTTTTAGGGAGACGTTTGTTGTTGGTGGAAATCATACCATTCGGTAGTAAGATTTTCTGTGTATTCCTATACCACAACTGGTACCGCGACCCGGGATTGGTTTAAATTGTGGTTGTCGTAGATTCTTACCCTAACGAACAAGAGAGAGAAGAAGAATAAAAGAGAGAAGATGGCGAAAGGAGCGAAGTCAACGGTACCAGAAACTCCGATGAAGTCGAGTGGAGCGCGCAGCGAGTCTATGGCACGGTCCGACCCGACGTTCACGACGCCTCCATCCAACAGGATGGCGTCGATTAACGAATGTTCGGACGACCTCTACGAGCCAATTGGCTACTCTGACGTCAAGATCAAGGAAGAAGTTGAAGATGATTACCTGGAAGAGAAGGCAGCGCAGGCCGTAGTGGACCAGTGAGCCCAATCGCGCGAAACCTCCCTGAAGAGTTGGATGATATAGCTCGTTATGAACTTGCTCATGACTCTAACTATGATGAGACCGGTGGTAAGAAACCATCGGAAAAAGCCAGGAAGACTGCTTCCCGGCCAAGTGGCACCAGGCCTCCACTCAACGGAGATACCCCGGCTGCCAATAAAGTTCTAGGCCGATGTATATAACTCATAAACACGAAGAGCAATTGGATGAAGCTCTTCCGCCCCCTAGCCACTCGTCAGGCGATCTGAATGGATCTGGGAGGCGCATTGGCCATGCCTGTCGAGATAACGACCCCTCGACAGACGGCTGAGGAGACCGTGCAACTTCTGCACGCGATGGGCTGCGAACCTCGGACCCTAGGAACTATCCGTCCGACGTAATCCTTCAAGGTGGGGACCCGCTGACGACAGCATGGCCCTGAGAAAGTGGAAGACAAAGCTACGCTCAGCATTTGGAGCATCTGAACTACCCCCTCCGGTAAAGCAGGTTGACCCGTCGAAGGTTCCACTACCTCAGACTCCTCAGAAACAGTCGACCAAGACCTCGAGGCAGCGGTGTTCTCAGATAGTGGTGCAGCGTCGCCGTTCTTCCAAGACTCGCACATGGTGACCCCTAAGGCTAAAGACTTAGCTGATCATCCTGGGATCAAGACCGAAGTCGTAATGGATCCCGCGATGATGCCAACCACTCGTCAAGGTAGACGTATAACGACTTCCAGGCGTTATGAGTATCGAGAGGATTCGTCTGACAGCGACGACGACTTACGAGACTATGACGGTGTTGGAGACGCTGACGGAGACCTGACGAGCGAATGGGCTCGGCAGATTCGAGACCTCAGTGTAATGAGTAGCGAGGCTACAGCACCGAGACTAGAAATTGCTACGCACTTGCCGCTCGGGAACATCAAGCTCTACCAGGGCATGAGAAGTAAGAGTGAGAAGTCTATGCAGTGTCTCCGAGCCTTCGTGTAAGAGATGAAAGGGACACATACCCCACCGAACGAGTGGTGTATGGCGTTTGAGCTCAGTCTTCAAAACGGAGCCCTACACTGGTACCGACAGTTGCCTCGAAAGACGAGACGCACCCGGACGTTACTGAGTGACGCGTTCATCAAGTACTATTGTTCGCGCTTTAGCCAATCCGCAAAAGCTCGGTACTACTCTGCTAAGCGGGAGGATAGAGAGCATGTCTGTGACTATCTGAATAGACTCAACGGTTGCTCGTAACGCGGGTGTGTTCGCGTTCGCAGGTACATGCAAATGGCCCGATGACTTTGATGGTAAATGTGTGATATCGACGAAAATTGAAAAGGAGAGAGACGCAAGTCTCGGTGGGAGCGAAGTGAATGAAGAGGAGAGAGAGGTCTACGATGCGAGTGTGGACGAGGGTTTAATTACTCGTTCTGCTCGAGTCGTTGACCCGCCCCGAGAGCTCGGACGAGCGGTCAAGTTGCTATCCGGAGAGCGATTGCGGTGGTGGTCGCCCAAGGGGTATGACAAATGGAAGAGGATGAGTGCTGTAGTCAGTGGAGCAGTGAACGATGTGCGAACGAGGATACTTATGGACACATGAGCGAATGTTAGTGTCATTTCCGCCAGTTACGCGAAGAAGATGTGGCTCCGGGAGTTACCTGACCACGGACGCAGCCTCGAAGTGCGAGGAATTAACCCAGGGGTGATGGAGACTCGGCGCCGAGCGCTCGTTAAAATTACTCTTGGGTGGGAACGAGTGTATGAGTTCAAATTGTGGATTATGGATCATCACGCCCGCGTGGACGTTGTCCTTGGTACAGATTTCATGATATCAGCGGGAGTAAGCCTCGATTTGTATTTCGGAACTGCGCGGCTGCCGGACGAAGTGGCGGTCCCGTTACTGAAGTCGCACCGAGGACCAGAGGTACAACCCCGCGGTGGACATGTTAATGGAGGTCCTACCGAGGCTTTGTGCGTCCCTGGGCGTGAGTGGAAAGAGTTCCGTCTAACGCGCAAGCAACCCCCGCATAGTACGCACGAGTTGTTGATTCGTCGAACGAACCAGCTTATCCCTACGATAGTGGAATCCCGCCGAGGACGACCAGTCTGGGTTGGACTGACGAGCATCTCCACGAAGCTCGCATACTGCTCAGCGCATGAACCGATAGTTCAATGGGTACCGCATGGCGATCTACCGTGGACGGCGGGTTATGTACGGCTGAACTTCCCAACGTATGAGGAGTGGCAAGTGCTTGCCTATGCGGAGAGCCGTGATAACGACGTTTTTAAACGAGAGTGTAAACTCTATGAACGAGGGTTGGCCGAGCATCCCCCGTCAGTCGAGCGCAGAGCGTACACCCCGCCACGAGCAGTTCTGGTACGACCAAACGAGGTGTCTGCGGCGGTTGCTGCTCGCTCAACTGTCGGAGTGAATATGGAGGCCGAATCCTTGTACGACAATTAGGCCGCATCGGTGAGCCGACTCGAGTATTTTGACGATCCACCGAGGCGTGACGATGAGTACGCGCGATTGGACACAGCGTACGTATCCGCCATGTACGTGACGGTTGGAACGACGGTAGTGGACGAGGATTCTGGCATCGTAGACTCGTCTGAACATCTAGCAAACGAGATTGAGCTTACTGATCACGCTCATGAACTAGCTTTCCTGCCGGACTTGACGGAAACCGCAGAAACCAGTCTGGATTATAGCGGTCCAAATGTCTTGAACGGGGAAGCGTACTCGGTGCAGCAAAAACGTCTCATCGAGTTGTTACAAGAGCACGAAACTATCATGATTTCGAGTGGGAATGCGTTACCGCCACCAGCTTACGCAGTTGTTTGTGATATTGACGTCCAAGGACACTCGCCTATTAAGCAGAGGGCTCGGCGGACACCACTCAAACACCTACGGAAGTGGTACGATCTTTTAAGGGATTGTTGAAGGCCGGTCTCATATCGTTTTCCGATAGCCCATGAGTTTCACCGATCGTTATTGTCCTCAAGAAAAATGGTATCGACATTATATTGTGCATTGATTACAAGATGGTGAACGCCGGAACTGCGATAATGGAATACTCGACGCCATTAGTTGACGACTTGCTGACCGATATGGAAGCATACCTGTGGTTCTGTTCGTTGGACGCTGCCAGCGGATTCTGGGCAGTCATGATGACCGAACGAGCTCTTAAGATCTCAGCCTTTGTATGTGCTTTAGGGCATTTGAGTGGCGACGCATGCCGTTCGGTTTGAAGAATGTACCCATGATTTACCAACGAATGATCGACAACGCTCTGTGGGGTTTTGTTTAACTGAAAGGCGGGTGGTCACACTTCGCCGAGCTCATGCGTGAAGCTGAAGAGACAGTACGAGTAGCTAAGACTGGGGTGACTGACACCTCAGGTCGACCCTCCGAGTCCCACAACCTCGCATGACCAAGTTCGAAGCCGACCGAGACTCCGCACTGGAATTGGATGCAGTAACGGCGCTTGTCAACAGTCCGACCGCCGAAATGTTCACATGCGGTGAGCCTGACGAATCCTCATTGGTTCCTATTTTTGATCGACGCTCCTTTGTGGACGATATTTGCTTCGGCGCTAAGACCTATGACGATTGTATCGACACGCTCGACCGACTACTCAAACGGTTTACTGAGTGTCGAATCAGTATGATTTTTACGAAGAGTATCTTCGTTCAGTCCAGGGTGGATTTTTTATCCCACGAGGTCTCGGCCACCGGCATCCAGGCTAACTCGAAGGAGATGGAAGCCGTAGCCGCGTTACCGTTCCCTTCCTCTAAAAGGGAATGCAATCGTTCTTGAGAGCGCTCAACTACTACACGCGATTCATTCAAGATTTCGCCGTATATGGGGCAGCGCTGTATCAGATCAAGGACGAGGATTTTCAACCGGGGGGTGACTTAACGGTCGCCCGGCGCAGTTTCACCATGCTCCAGCAGAATGTAGCTAGTGCACCTATTCTACGACATTTCGATCGGGACAAATCGGTCCATGTCATGCTGTTCGCGTATGAATGGACATTGAGCACCACGCTGATGCAGGAATACGATGGTAAACTGCACCATGTGTGGTTCTGTGGACGTGTGCTGAAGGATGTCGAGATGAATTACCACCCTGCCGAGAAAGAAGTACTGGCTCTCTTGTTGGTTTTGAAGGTGTGTTACACTCAGCTAATGGGCAAGACCATCCGCGTCTATACGCGTTTCTCGACGCTCGAATGACTGCACAATTCCAAGTTTCTGTTCGGTCGTGCGACCCAATTTGCGGCCCTGTTATCGCCGTGGCACTTGCTCGTTCAACGAGTCAAGAAGGTTGTGCCTTTGCCCAACTTCTTCAGGCCAACCTAACGGGCTTTGTCGACCTTAAAGAGTCGCTCGCTTCGTTCACCCCACCTGCTAAAGGGTCACCGATATCTCGGTCGGATCCGCACTTGTTGTATGCTCGTCTACCTCAGTCCTATAGTGGGTTTGTCATGTCATTCGATGGCTCGGCGAAGACTGAGAAGAACGGCGGATACGGTAGTTGCTCCTGGATTTTATGGAAGTTACCTGAGTGGACGGTAGTGATCGCTGCGAGTGCGTTTCTCGAGACAACGACTGCGAACCTCGCTGAGTATGCTGGCATGAACAACGGCGTCTCAGCGGCGTTGGCGCATGGCGCCGCAGATTTAGTCATCGTTGGAGACTCGAGATTCGCAATCCAGCAATCCCTAGGGGTGATCGCATGTCGGAAAGAGTCGTTGATGGTACAATTGAGTCATGACCGAGAACTGGTGGCCAAACTACGTTCAGTGAAGTAAGTACCTACACGTGATCCGCGAGTTCAACGCGGCAGCAGATTCTCTAGCCGGCGAAACCCTCGGAAGCAAAGTGTCCGCGGAAATATCGACCGAGGCTAGGCGCTCGGAGTTGATACAGTTGAATCGGATCAACGAGGTTATCTACGAGGACACACAGGAGCCTATAGTTGAAGAGAAACCCGCTGTCAACCTAGCCCGAGCTTGCGTCATCCAGCCCGTCCCGCGTTCCAAGCATTTTTTTCGATTTTGTGTGTGATGATGAACCACAGTATCGGACTGCGACCACTCGCCAACAGGCGAAGGCGAATAACCGACGAGTTCGATTTGCTGACGAAGACTCGAGTGCAGTTCCAGACGAGGAGATTGACCCACGCGAGTCAGTCATCACTCCTACCGAGGATCAGGATCTTCCCGAAGCTTCAGGAACCACGCCCGAGGTTGAACCGAGGAGGTACAGCGCAGAGAATGTTGACCCAGTGACGATCCAGGGAGAACGCCGGAGGAGGATCGCAACCGCCCAGGATGAGGAGCTGAGATGGTCGAATTTGAAGACGGTTCTACGTGGTCATGATGTGAATCTAAGCTACAGAGCAGCCAGAGATGCGTGGAAAATGTCCGATAGATTCGTCCTCAGTGAAGATGATGTGTGGTATTACTTTCAAACGAATCATCGGCGGAACGATGAACAGCAAGAGGAAACGATGACACGCCTGGTCTTCCTTTGCGTTCTACGTAATGTGTTGGATTAACGAAGTGTTGAACTGCGATGGAAGAATCTGTCAATGGAGATGACGCGACAGTTTATCGATTAAATTTGGATCGTACAAACTCGAAGGAAGAAAACCGAAGTAGCTGAGGGTTGTTGCTACATCCTGCTTCATTTAGACAAAGATGAGAAGCCGATTGATGCGAAGCTTCATTTAACAGAATGCGTGAAATACGTGACAGAGAAGACGGATCATACATGGAGCGACAGTGACTTCGTTTTTCCAGCTCTGTCAAAAAATTCGAAAGCTGTACTCAAGACAGAATCAATTTTAACCGGGTGTGAGAATGCGCATTTAAAATGGGGTAAGAAGATGACTGAGCAATCCTTAATAACGCTGTTAAATTGCACTGTGAGGTGTATCAGCAAGGACGGTAATGAATTGCGTGGATACGCTCGACAAGAGTGGCGGAACATTTGGTTCACCTCCCATACCTTTCGTAGGGCTGGGGCTCATTACCGCTTTATGTTTGCATCACCTGAGCGGAGATGGTCGCTACGAATGGTGAAGGGATGGACTGAAAACAAGTCGGCAGAAACACTCGTTCGATATCTGTTGGAAAATAAAGCGTGTGGTGAAGACACACAGCTTGCCGATTGCCTTCTCTAGACCATGAAAGCCTATATTAGATGCCTTCGATATACTCAGAAAAAACGAAGAATACGTTTGCCACCCCAAGAAGTAACTATAATCACAACATTGGAAAAGCGCTTGAAGAAGGTCGAAGAGTCGGTTGCTGCTGATGAAGACAAACTCGGAATACCTATATCTCTTCTGCAGCCTTCGGGACAAACCGATGTAAGACCAACGCGAACAGAGCCGGTAAGTGAGGAGACATCAATTCTCCCTCCAGCGAAATACTAGAAAGATCCATTCCAAATGTATTGGAAAGGAGACCCGTCGCGTCACTTGTTCAAGGTGGTATGCAAATGGACAAGTCAGGACAGAAATAAAAGTGGGGCTTTGCCAAGCTGTCTCAGTGTTACCAAGCTGATACCTAAAGCCGTATCTGCCTTTGCCTCCCAGAAAGGAGTTGATGATCCGACGGAAATTACAAATGATTTACTGACTGACTATGCGGTATATTATACCAGGTATTGGCAGACCGTTGGAGCAAGAACGGATCTGGACGTGCTTAATATTGACACGCTCGCACGATATATTCGACTAGATAGAAAACGTCGTAATTTTAAATAGTACATAATCAGTTAATAAGGTTTATCGTATCTAATACCGCATCAAATTACTATAAACTACATAGTAGATAATTAATTAATATTGGTTTTTGTATGTACTACATCATAACATAAATATGTATACATTTAAATAGTATTGTATGTGCTACAGCAAAAATTACTACGTAGTATATTAGACATTACATTAGGCCACAATCTGTGTTAATATGTTTGATCTTAGTTATGCATGTATACAGTAAATATATGTGGTACACCTGGATATAAAGTATGGTTAGATCTGTTGCAATGGTTCGGCGCGAAATGGAAGTTTTACACCAAAAGACCGCCAAAATTCCAAAAGACCGTATCGCATAACCACTCACAAACCAACTGAGTAGAAGACACAGAAGCTGAGACTTGACAAACTGACTTCGAACATGAACGTCATCGCTACGCTGGCGCGTCTGAAAGAAGAGCGTGCCGAAGAACTAGAGAATCTCAGGCAGTGTGCCGATACACACGGCGAGTTTG
>JAIKVB010001143.1:0-15172 GCA_024679045.1 Phytophthora brassicae
AGACGACGAGAGAGACAGGAGGTCTTTGCTATCAAGATCCAGCGCACTTGCCGGAGTTTCTTTTTGCGCAAACATGCGCGAGAGCAGCTTACGAAATTGCGCCAGGCGCAACGACAGAAGGCTATCGACTTGGAGCAAGAAGCAGGAGCAGCGAATCAGATTCAGCGGTTGGCGCGTGGCCATCTCGCCCGAAAGGAATTGCACCGTCAGGCGTCGAGTGCTAATAGTGTGCCTTCGGACAAGGACGACAAAGACTCTCTCATGGCAATTCATGGACGAATTCGCAGTCGTGGCGCGCGTCGTGTTATTGCGCAAATGCAGCAGGTCCGACGGAAGACCAAGGTAGCAGTCCGAATTGTGGGGTTAACGCCCAAATAATTATTTTATCTATCAAATACATGTACCCAAATCAAAATTAATCGAGCAATTTCCATGTTTCATCCTTTATCCGATGTACTGACCAATTTTCTAAAAACGCAGTATTGCATCTAATCGGTCTCTGAGCGCGGAAAGAACCCGAGAATGTCCTTAATGAGAATATTCCATACAACTTGCACGGCAACTTCAGCGACAATGAGCCAAATGACGATCATTTCCAACTTGGTGTCGTGCTGGTGTGCGAGCTGCTGGCTGAGCACATCCAATCTGTGTATCAAGCACATTAAAAGCCATTGGTCAAGGATTTAGTACTTTACGTTAACACTTGGCTAATGATACAAGCAGGACAAGCAACACGTACAGTTCACGAAGAATGTCCAAACGCGTGTTAAGAATCTGGACTCGGTTGTTCACACTCAGATACTTCATCACCTTCTTATACAAAGGCTCGTACTCGTCGTCTTCCCAGAAGAAATCTGGCTCGTCCAGCATATCCGAATTCAGATTCACATCGCTCCGCTGAAAGAACAGTAAGAGAAAGTAGCGTAAGATACGAGAGCATTTTCCCATCTTTTCGTCCATTATCTCCACGTACCTCGATGAATAACCGGCCGATGAGCTTTGAAATATCACTCTGCGAGTACTGGATTGAGCCAGTGGCCGCCAGATTCTGCGGCACATGCTTCGTTTCACGGATTGTCTCCTCCACACGTTCTTCAAACACATCCAGCTTTGATGACTGTGCCATCGCAAACGATACCGCCAACTTTTCCGACGCGCGGTCACTACTCAGTGTGATCGCGTCGTTGCAGATGATACTTGCATCCCCATACATGTAGTCCATGTCTTCCACTTCCACCTGCTTCACGGGGCCAACTGAAAACACTCCTAACGCCACCAAATGCGCCTGTTCTTCAGCCCTCGTTAGTCCCCAAAAGACCGCACAACCGGTGCTACAGGAGCAATTATATCCATCGTTAGTAGTTCATCTAGCATAGAAAATCTACATCTTTCAGTCCACAACTCACGCGAAGTAGAAGGCGTCTTTCTGCTGATACGGCACCTGCGCTCCTTCCCTGACAATCACATCTTCATAAGTAACTCTACATCTTCTCCTTTAATCACTACACAACGAACACTGAATCGGAAGCTGGCGCGCAGCTGGAGTGTATCGCGCCCATGTACATCTTGTGTCTCCAGCCGTCCGGATGTAATTCTCCCCCCGGCAGTTGACCGGTCTCCACTCTCTCGAGCCACTTGAGCAACTTAAAAAGTTGCAGCTGGTCGCACGTGCAGTACGCAGACACACGCAGTTTCGGGCCGCTTGGTGGCTCCCTCAGCTGCTTCTTAATGGTGCGCATGCGGGAGCGCCGCGTGGTGTGGCTCACAGTCCCAGGCGCTGGCAGCGGCTTGGGTGCCCCACGCTTGAACTTGCTGCTGCGCGAGCCGAGTCCATGCCAATTAGCACGCGGGATCTGGCGGAAATCCGACGACTGACGGTAGCTGGTGGGGGAAAACTGGCGGTCTAGATCGCTGTAGTCCTCGTGCTCGTCCTCGTCACTGTCGAAGAAGCGACCACCGCCGTTCTCTTCCTCCTTACGATCGTACATTGCCGAATCTGAGTTATAGTTAAGCGAGAGAGAACCGGGTAGTAGCAACGGAGAGCTCTCGCTTGCGTCCACATCCACGACAGATTGCGGGGGGCTGCGACGGCGCGAACTCATGTTAGAAAACGACTTTTGTCTTTTGTGGGAGTGAAAGTTGTGTAGTGTGGGCCACACAATATGTAGGTTGAAGTTAGACCGAGCAAACGCGAATGATTTTAAAAGATGATGTCCACTCAGTGGACATCATCTTTTAAAATCACCACTCAGTGGACATCATCTTTTAAAATCATTCGCGTTTGCTTTCCACTGTAATCGGGACAGACTCGTTGATTTGCTCACCATTGCGAAACTCTGGTGCCCAAGTTTGCGTCGGCCAAACATCAACTGTTCGTAGAAAAGAACTAAAAATGGAAGTAAAACAGTGCCAAGTCACCGTTGGGGCCACTGTAGATGTCCTCAAGAGTCTTGAGGTCTTGAGTCAAGACTCTCCGCTAAGGAATTTGTCGCTTTTTGTCGTATGTAGAAATATGATCATTAAAGTGAATCCTGAAGGGACACAATGATAACTGAGATCAATCAAAACGGCTCCCCTTGTTTCCTTCCGGTGCACTGAGTTTATCTCTTTAAATGGTGACAGATACGCCCGAAGAGAGCCGAAGCCGGAACAAGAACGCGACGATGGTCAGTTATTTCGCGTTCCAATGCATTGATCGACTCGGTACTTAACAAATTCCACACCGGGTCGGAGCGGCCGGTTGACCCATTTGTGGTGCGTTCGCTGAAGGAGTTCGAGTCTCGACGGTTGCGTATCTAATGCTTCATTGAACAAGTATTAGCGTTCTCGTTTATAGAGTAAATGGGTGAGACGACGATGTCTGACATGTGCTTTGCAGGGACCAGTAGAGAATAGTCGAAGTACGGAGGACGAGTCCCACGTGACGCTCTGCACACCTTCTCCATCAAGTATTTTCCTGTCTGTGAAGGCTTTTTTGGTCCAGGAGCAATCATGTACCAGTTATTTCTCATCATTTCAGAACTACACTTGTTGTGTTTAAACAGGAAACGATGGGATGCGTGCAGCGAGACTGAAATGAACGAGAAGTGGCCATGGTGGAGTATATAGCTATGGTGGACAAGATGCTGCCTGGATGGGACGACGAAACTCCAGACCACCCAGTGGCAAGCACTGATCTCTTCTGAGAGGACGACGCCATAGTGACGACTTGTCCGTTGTGCTTTGTCGTCTTTTCCGTATGTGAACGTCGCCATCATTGTCGACTGTGCTTCTCCATCTTTTGTGCTGGCTGCTGCGGACAAATCCTGGAGATGGCGTTGTGTCCTGGTGCTACAGTACGTTCACAACGAGTGTGTATTCCATGTTTCCAGGCAGAGTATCGCGCTCAGCAGCTCCGCAAGACGAAGAAAATCAGTTGCGAGAACCAAAAGCTTGAGCAGCGAATCCGTGGTGTACTCGCTACTGCCAAGTAGATGCTAGCTGGAAAACAGGAGGAAGAGCAGAAACTACGTGCTCTCGCTGTTGACGCTGGATGAATTTTGAAGGCTTTGGATGAAGGGATAAGGAATTGGCTCTGGGTCAATGGAGCTTCCAGCACCTCCAGCTGCACATCGATTTCCACCGGAGCAAACGTCAGTAGAAGCGTCTAATCAGCTTGAACTAGCACATCGACAGCTACCGGTAGTTATGAGCTTCAAGATGACACAAATTCGAGCGCACCGAGTGCTTGATAAAATGGATGCAACAATCGTGGCATTATGCGAAGCTTTGAACGCTCAGAAGTTGGAGAATAGCAGATTATCAGTGAAAACGTGGAAGACAATGGATGGAGCGTCATGATTCAACACACATACAGTTTTCTCACGTTAAAAGACCGTGAGGCGTTACAAGTTGTTTCGGATGAGCTTTCCACTCGGCTACAGAGTACGAGCAGAATTGCTTTGGTGGATACTATCGCTCTCCACTGGCAGAGTGTCTGAAAGACAGTCGGACTCGCGCTTTTGTTGCTGACTTGGCCCAAGCTGTGCGTGCTAGATTGGACGCGTCTTCGGGATCAGACACTGAGGACTCCGACACTAATGAAACCCCAGTAGCATCCAACCCCTCATGGGAACACCAACGGCCCATGGAGGCCACCGAACACAACAGTCCTCGGGAATTTGAAAAAACCTATGAACTTATTCGTACACAGTGTGAACAAGAACTTCCTCCGAATGGGATGAACAAATCCGTCTTGATGTCACTCGAACGTTTGGGATTTCAGCACGACGACACCGTAAGAGTTTCGATACGACTTCACGCTCCGTATGTAACTCGGATGGAGTCACAATTCAGTGGAGAAGTGGTGAGTAGCACTGCAGAACGTGCTTCAAGCCTGTGCTAGTGTGAACACTGAAGTGGGATATTATCAAGGTATGGACCACGTTGCAGTATTGATACTCGCAGTGAGCGATTGGAACGAGGCTCGTGCGTTCTGGTTGTTTGTCAGTCTACGTTTTGAGCTCGAAAGGTTGTATGGACCTAGACTGCCTCATCTCAGTCTCCGCTGCTTTCAAGTAAGACTACCAACAAAAACTCTGGAATTCATCTTAACACTATGGTTATGAACATTGATCATGTTTTAGCTGGATCGGCTTCTACGAATAAATTTATCACAACATTTGAGGCAATTGACTTCCCATCAGCATCATTGCAACAGGGTATTTATTAATCCAGTGTATTACTTGTGAACTAATCCATGGCGTTGTTTTGTGTAACTTGCAGGTGGTTTATGACTCTACTCTGGAGGCACTAAGGGCTGGAGCCAAATCTTTCAGACTGCACTCGTGATTTTTGAAGAACTGCAGAGTCCCATTCTGCCAGCTCATTTGATGAAAATCCCTCGACTCTTTTACGATATTCAGGAGTCGAAGGATTTATCATTAAGGGCTGGAGCCAAATCTTTCAGACTGCACTCGTGATTTTTGAAGAACTACAGAGTCCCATTCTGCCAGCTCATTTGATGAAAATCCCTCGACTCTTTTACGATATTCAGGAGTACGCAGTACGTACATGTACCATTTTGTTGAATACGAACGTATGTATTCTAAACTATGGATTGAACATCTCGTAAATAATTTGAACAGCCTCGACTTATGATTCTGGATTACGTTCTCACCCAATCTACCAAGTACGAAGTATCCGAGTAAGTAGTACAAGTTTCGAGCAGGAAGTCAACGGCTAATGGTACGAAGACGAACAAAGATACGACAAGGAGAGCATCACTATCACCGTCATACCCGCGACCTGAAGCCAGACAGGAACACTCAACCTCGTCTTGATCGAAGAGAAATCGCTTGCGCAAAGCTCCATCTTCAACAAGACAAGCTTCTCCACCGCAAGTATCTTCTCACCGCTGGTCTCAACGTCAAACCTATGACTTTCTTCACCACACGAAAGAAATGGAAGATAAATAATTATGAACTTGTATAATATGAAAAGTTCTTCTTCTTGTAGTAACTAAAGCTTTCGTAAATTTAAGAACCCTTGAGCTTTCTCATCAAGGTCGTACGAAATCGAGACGAGTGCTCTTGCTGGAAGTGCTAGGAAGACTTCAACCGCTAGACCAGCAACATTACCGGCACTATGATACAGGCGTTTAACAACGGGTTGACCACATGGAGTCGAACATGTCACCTCTTTAGTGTCTTCTGATGAGCGTAAAAGTGCTGCTGGCTCACCATTAACCAACACTTGAATTGCAGGAGAATAATTGGTGAAGAACGCAGTCTGGAGATGATAAAGTCCTGGTAATAGCAGTCGAACTTCGTCGGAGCCAAACTGCCACAGAAAAATGTCAGCGTTCGTGTTGACCACCTGAGAACTCCACTGAATTGTCTGCTTCGCACTCGGTCGACCATCTTTCCAGATCTAAAGCAGCAATTTACTTAGCAAAATGATGTTTTTTAAACGGATTGAAAGGACGAGCTGCACTTACATAACGGGCTTGGTATATTTCACTGCGTAGCTGTCGAGTTATGACTTGCATCTGGCGGTTTATCGTATCAAGCTGGGATTTGGACGCAAACTCGCCAGCTGCTGCACTCTCCACTTGTTTTCTTGCTTCCTGCAGGCCGTTCAATGTTGACTGCGAGTCTAATAGTTCCTTCACATCAGCAACCGTCATTTTCTCGTCCACAATTCGTTTCAACGCCGTCAATTCATGCTGAATGGATTCTGCAACTGATAACAAGTTATGCTGATCAAACAAGCAAGAATATGTTAAGACGCTGGCACCCTAAACTGACGACTTAGTTCAGCTCTGTCGTACCATGTTATGCTTCACCTGTACAAACTCCAACGCATCTGCCTTTGCCTCATTGAGGTGTCGTAGCTGTTCAAGATCGTCCCTCGTATTTTCTTGCGATTGCTGTATACTGTCCATGAGAGCACACGCGACTTCTTCTACTCGAGTACTATCGGCCTTCTCTGCAAGCTGCTTCCAAGCATCCACTAGAGCAGGAAAACTTATCAGAGTTTTACCTATCTATGTGGTGTACAAGTCACGTACTTGTATCCATCTTTCGAGTGAGAAGCTTCGTAATCTCAGTCTTGGAGACCTTTTGTCCGATGCCTAAAAGAAATTCTTGCCGCCATCCTGTAAGCTTTTTCTCTACTCGGAGATCCAACTCTTGAGCAAATTGCGAAAGACGTGCCAAATCATCACGAATACCGTCCTACCAGTTTCCACGGGACATATTCCCATATTTAACTCAGTCGGCAATAAATTCCATTTGCCACATTATTCACACGTCGAAGCCACGTACCATTTCTCCTTCACATAGTTCAGGAGTTACCACTATTTCCTTCATTACAGGTACAATAGCAACGTTTCTTCTTACTTGACTCTCCACCAACTTATCCTCCACTTTCTTGACCATTTCTTGCCGTAGTTTTGTCAGTTTGTCTTCATCAGATACGCGTTTGGACTGGAACTGCAGCTCGTGATCTTTCAACTGGTGTTTCGTGTTTTCGATCAATTGGTTCATTTTCTCCTCCAGCTTAGAACATCGCTGTTCAACTCTGTCTTCGACCTGTGTAAACCTCTAAAATGGCATTTATCAGGTTCTACCCCCCCCAACCTTCGCAAAGTACAGTGAACTCTTACCATCGATTCACTTTTATTTTGTGAGGACTTTTGCAGTTGCTCCAGACTCTCAAAAACCTAAAAACATGAAAACTATTAGCAAAACATAATACAATAATGATATCCTCTATAGCAGTCTTTTTCTTCCTAAAACTACTATCCAACCTCCTCTGCAGTTGCTCCAGACTCTCAAAAACCTAAAAACATGAAAACTATCAGCAAATAATAATACAATAATGACATCCTCTATAGCAGTCTTTTTCTTCCTAAAACTACTATCCAACCTCCTTTCGCAGTCTCAATGTTCGGCGCTTCATCTCCGTACGAACACGTTCTTCCAACGCTGTCACTTGATTCAAACTGACTGTCGCTGATTGGAGACGCTCCAAGTCGTCAATGCGATGTTGTAGTTTTTGAACCAATTGGTTTTGCTCTACCAACACGTCAACTACCAACCCAAAAGACTCGAGCAAAACAGTTTGCACATTCCTCCACTTCCGCTCACTCTGTAGACTCGTCCTTAGGGTCTCGAGAATGTCGCTCACGGGTGAATCTTTCGCTATCGAAGCCATCGACTTGGGACTAGGAATACCTCTTTTGTTCAGTTGATTTGTTTTTACATGTGACGCTTCATAAAGCACAACCTCCACTTTAATAGATCTTTACTGTCTTGAAAAGGCTCTTCCTGGTAGAAATGGGGAAGGCTTTGAGGAGGAAACAGCTCAAAGAACAGAAGAAACAGTTGTTTACTACTCATGACGATGGTCGTAGCTTAGAAGACCGAGCAAATGCCAGAGCGATGCTCGATGCATTGCAGAACAAGTTGGAAGATGACGCCCTACGAGAAGATGGTAAAGTTTCTACCAGTATAGTTGACAACTTGATAGTAATTAAGAGTATTCACTTGTGTTTACTTGACGTAGGGTTCTACTTTGTAAATGGCAAAATGACTGACTCAAGACGACCCCGACTCACGTCAGGTATGAAAACGCGAGGGTTTGAGAGCCATCAGAGCAGTATTACCGATATTGCGATAGTTCGTATTGCCTCAACTTCTCTAACTGATAAAGAGATAGGAATACTTTTCACCTTCGGTTTGGATTGGTAAGTAGCTGAAGTGAGATGATATGGTGCTGTATCTAACAGAATTTGTATTGGAATGTAGTGTCTCTGTCTGGAACTTTAGCAGCGGTAAAATGCTCGCCAGTCTTGATGTGTCTTCGTTTCATGCTCGATCTATCTGTGGTACTGCTGTGGTTATAAAAGGCGACAAGTTGAATACTATTATCTTTGCCTACGCTACTTGTAAGTGTATTATAATGATATTGAAGAGTGTGTATGTATCATGACTAAGTTAAAGTTCTTTCTTTTATCAGACAACAAAGTACTTGTCCACTCTTTTGACTACCAGAAAAACACACTCACTCCGTCCACTTCTTTAGAGGAAACGTTTGATGTGGCAAACAATTATTGTACGGGACACCAACAAGTAATTACTGCGATGAAATTCAGTCATGACGGTAAATTACTCGCTACAACCTCGTGGGATTCGACGTGTATAGTCTGGAAAGTGATATCGAAAATGAAGCCAGACAAAGATCAAACTTCGTCCAGTTCACGACCGAGTGAGGAATTTCATTTAACCCTTTTATTTATTCTACCAGTTCACGAGGAAGGAGCATCATGTCTTGACTTTACACTGGATGACCAAGTTCTGGTGACTTGTGGCGATTGTATCGTGAAGTTGTGGGATGTCTCGGATACAGTGAGAAACAAACAAGAGGAGGAAGGGAATCAGGAGAAAATGAGCAAAGAAATCCCACTAGAAGACCAGCTTTTAGAGTGGCAAGAAGCGATTCCATTCTCATTTTCCCTCGAGTCTTCAATAAATCTTTTCGCTTTTGATGAGTCGATGAAAACTCTTGTTGGAAACCACGAGTGGGTAAATTTTCATGAAAATAATGAAAGGTTAACCCTTCTTACTCCATCTCAAAGTAAAGAAGAGCGCAATAAAGTGACAGATATTAAGCAATGTCTTGAGCATATTATCGATGAAATTGACCCCAAGGATGTTGAAGAACAAAGGCTACTTAATACTGCGAAATGTGGCAAAGACGAAGGAGATAATACGGAGAATGACTACACGAATGGATCTGAGTTTACTACTGAAGTGGTGAATTCACTAACACTAGAAGAGAATTCTCGACTGAAAACACAGTTCCGAAACCTAGAGAATTTTGACTTTGAGAGGCTTTTTACACCTGCGTTGTCCCTTTCGTTAGACTATACTTTAAAATCCATTCCAGCTAAAGCGGTCACGAGAATTCTTACTCGCTCTGATGCCAATGGGAGGTTAATTCGGACGTTTAAAACTTGCAAATTGGTAAGTTTAAAGTCT
This sequence comes from Phytophthora brassicae, assembly GCA_024679045.1. Lineage (NCBI taxonomy): Eukaryota > Oomycota > Peronosporomycetes > Peronosporales > Peronosporaceae > Phytophthora > Phytophthora brassicae. The sequence goes on from JAIKVB010001143.1 coordinate 9,525, forward strand.
CTGCAAATTATTTTAATACATTAATAAATAGTTTAAAACTTGCAAATTGGTAAGTTTAAAGTCTCTGCAAATTATTTTAATACATTAATAAATGACTGTCAATGTTTATTAGGATGGAAAATTCTGCTCTCACTCCTCAACAATCACTTGTTGCGCTGTGGCACAAGAACTCGATCTCGTTGTGACTGTGTCGCTGGATAAGTCAGTTCGATATTGGTCCTTAGAGCAAGGTGTTGTTTTAGAAACGATCGTTGATGCACATGATTCTTCTATTACGTGCTGTGCACTAACATCTCCAACAACTTGCGACTTGAGAGTGTACGAAATGCTGTTGGCTACTGGTGGATCGGACAATTTGGTAAAAGTTTGGCGGAGGAACTCACCTGAGAAAGCTCAATGTGTCTGCAGCTTATCAGGACACAACGACACCATCCGATCAACAATTTTCGATCCGAGTGGCATTTTTCTAGTCTCAACTAGTGACGATACAAATGCAATACTGTGGCGAGTCTGTCCGTCAAGTCCTGACCAACCAGAGATTCCTATCGTTGTACTTGTTGACCGCTTCTCAATTACCATTTCTTGGACTGAACCACTAGCGAATGGCGCCAAAATTCAGACGTATATTGTACGAACAGTACAGATTACTTCGATTGATGGTAGCGATATGAAAGTGATTTCTGATTGTGAAGTTCCAGGGAAATATCTTACCAAAACTATCGAGAGCCTCCAGCCAGGAGTCAAATATACACTTCAAGTGGCTGCTGTGAATCATGTAAGTAATTTATTCTTAACACTTACAATCATTGTAATTTACTGACATTTTGTTCTTATAGATTGGGCAAAGTGAGTTTAGTACTGCAACTGAGTCTGTAGAAACACTCGCCTTCATTCCATCGCGAATCGATCGTTCAGTTCAATATACAAATCGAGAAGCCACTCGTATTACTCTTTCCTGGACAGCTCCATGTCCAAATGGCGCTGCAATTGAGTCGTATGCGATTCAATGTCGACCAGAAAATAGTGTTTTTGTTCCGCTACGAGAAGTTATTATTCCTGTCTCCGATTTAAGACCAGAAAATAGTGTTTTTGTTCCGCTACGAGAAGTTATTATCCCTGTCTCCGATTTAACAGAATCATTTTTAGAGCAAGAAGATCCAAGGGTAAACATCTTCCATTCAACGACAAATGGGATAATGGTGAAGAGTGGAGTCTCCACTACAAAACACAGACGAAATGACACAAAGAAGAAGAGAAATAACACTAAAACTACTGCTGTACGTACTCCAGCTTCAGTTGTATCGACAACTTCGACGTTAACAACCAACTTCCCATTACTTCAGCCTCTTAAATCGACAGCTTCACTTTCTTACACAGTGGACGAGCTCTGGCCTGGAGAAGTGTACCAGTTTGTGGTGGCAGCAGCGAATCGTTGTGGTCTTGGCGAGTTTTCACGTTTAAGCGACTACGTTAAAATGGACAGCATTGCGCCAGATCAGCCTGAAAAACCTGAACTTGGGAACGTTGACAAGAGGCAATTAGACATTCAGTGGGTAAAGCCACGCTCTAATGGCAGTGACGTGTTACAGTATACCCTACGATGGCAACAAGAAATCGAGGGGTGTTCTGCCCCCAAAGAAGCAATTCTCAATCTCCTGACCCGATCAATTACTGGAACTAATGGCAGTGACGTGTTACAGTATACCCTACGATGGCAACAAGAAATCGAGGGGTGTTCTGTCCCCAATGAAGCAATTCTCAATCTTCTCACCCGATCAATTGCTGGGACGAAGTACACACTGAGAGGATTGGAACCTGGTTCACCCGTACAAGTTTGGGTATCGGCTTCCAATTTGGTGAACAACAAACTCTTGACATCTCTTGAATCCCAACCCAGCGATGTATCGACTTTGTGTGATGTTCCTGATACTCCCGAAGCTCCGAATCTTGTCAAGCCATCACCTCATTCTCTTCTGCTTACGTGGATACCACCAAAGCGAAATGGACTTCCTATAGATGGCTACAAAATCGCTCTTTACTCGGAAGATACGCAGTTTGGCGTCCATGTCCGTACACTCAGTCGTGAATTCACTATTGTACCTCAAGACAGTCATTTATTCAGTCCAGATACAAAGACAGTGGCATTTCTACTGCGTCATTTACGTGGTGGTACATTCTACAGCGCCACAGTGAGTGCAATTAACAGTTTGGGTGTTAGTGGTATCAGTTTCCCTTGTATCCCAGTCGAAACAAAAGCACCAACAGTCCCCGGTGCAGTTCCTGAAGCTCCCATTGTATCAGACGTAACACCGACAAGTGCCATTGTGGCATGGAAATTGCCTGTTCATGATGGTGGCTCAGCTCTGCGTAGCTTTCATGTGGAGTACAGTGTTCGTGCCAATAGAAAAGATGCTCGTTTTCAGGATAAAATGGAGAGTGGAGGGGATATTACAGTTTCCCAGGGTTTAATGCTACACGGGACATTCCTCAAACCGTATCGTATCTACCGATTTCGTGTTTCTCCTGAGAATTGTATGGGTCGTGGGAATCCAAGTGGCTGGTCTGAAGAAATCACAACTCCAAGTCTTGTCGAGTTTACAGTCACTCGCTACTTTGCTCATCGACCACCAGAAGAACACAAAGCTGCACGTTACATCCAGCGACGATATCGAGCTTGGAAACAGGCTGTTGCCGATAGAATTCGGTTTACGGGTGCTCTAGTGGAAGTTCTTCGTCATTGGCACTTTTAAGTGTAAAAAAGGATGAAAAAGCAGTTAAAAGTGCATTTTTAGTTCTAATTCTGCTTCTCTCCAGTACAATTGACTGCAAGTAAACAATTATCGTCCCACCGCTGTTTGAAATAGGCCGACACTCGCCGCCCATTGTCCCGTAACGCCATCCACTCTGCTTGTTTTTCAGGCGAGAGTTGTGGAAACAAATCGGTCTTCATGTCATGATCCCGTTCAGTATCATGAAGTAAAACTGAGTCAATAACTCGATCGTAGCGAAGACGTTGATGACCTTTCACAATCGACATTTTACGATTCGGGTCATTGCTGAAAACTGGTCGCTTACCGTACGAAACTTTACGTTTAAGTGACCGTCCAACGCCAGTCTGAATAAAACCTCCTTTCGGTAACCCTGTGATATCTGCTAGAGTGTTAAGAATATCGTACTGTTCAGCAGCATCTTCTAGCACCATCCCGACAGCTTTTCCTAGACGTCCCTCAGCTACAATCGCTCCAGCTACACGCGTCACAGATTCCTCATCCGCATTTGTAAGCTCAACTTCAGGTGCTTGGCCATGATCACCCATAATAACAACGATCGTGTCGTTAAGAACTCCTGCCTTTTCCATTCGGTCCATAAATTTCCCCAACTCCATGTCGGTAAAATACCGAAGTTCCAAGTATCTTTTAATCTCTTTGGCACGTTCTTTTCCTTCGTAAAGTGCCGAGAAATCAGGTTTCTCCGCTTCGTCGTACCATGTAGGACGTGCATTGAAAGGTCCATGACTGGAGATCGTGTAGTGAGTATTAAACATCGGTTTCTTGGGTTTACCCCTCGCTACTCGATACCTTTGCTTCCGAGCCTTATGTATTAGTAAATCGCCTAGAATCTTGAAGCTCAGATCGTCGTGGACACCCCAATTGAATGCTCGATGAGCGTTACCAAACCAATCCTTACGTACGACTTTACTAGTGTTTTCGGCGATATTCATCATCGCCTTCGCCTCCCAAATATCCGTAAATCCGTGATTTGGGAGGAAGACATTCCAAGCGTCCAATGTGATAGTAGACCCAGTAGTGAACATAGTTCGGTAGCCTTTGGCACTGAAAAGCTGAGGCAAACCGGAAAGTTTCGTCTCCTTTTTACCACCAGTAATTCCAGTTTTCACGTTACTATCGTAAGGAATTTGAGCAAACAACATACTCTCCAATGACCGGCTTGTCGGGTAACTGGACCAGAAATTACGAAGACCAACGCCGCGTTTGGCCCATTTGTCGAAATTCGGTGTAATTGTCAAGTTCGTTCCCTTGAAAAAGTTGGAAGGATCGTCTTTCCCCACGAGATAATGGGAATCCTGGAACCGAAAAGACTCGACACCAATCACCAAGACATTTGGTGGATTGTCATCTTGAATACTAACGTTAAACGCCAGACCTCCTTTGAATCCAGTAGTGCGTCGGTACAGCGTATCGTTTCCAAACAATTGGTGTTTTTCGGTTGGATGAATGTACATTTCTACCCATGATTGTTCACCTTTGACACTAGTAAATGTCGATTCTGTAGCTGTGGGCTGTAAAGCGTGGGCGAACAACTCGTTAAGTGTCACGTTTAGTCCCGTATACGCCACGAGAGGGGAACATGCACAACGTATCGCCACTACAATGGCAGGTAGGACGACGATACCCATGAGAATGATTGCAGCTTGTGAAATATGACGAGAGATGAGCTTCCCGTCGAAGCCGTTTGTGCTCTCCATGCTCGAGTCATTATCTGATGGAGTTGCGCCTTCTTCCAGATTAACCTCCACGTATTTAACTCCACTACGTGAGCGAATACCTGTAAATTCCTTTGCCCAGTGTGTTGGATTCCAGTCCGCCAGATCTGCCCAGCTCGCTTTTGTACGCACGACTGCAAAAAGCGACGCAACAACTATCAGAGTTGCTGCAGCCACGTACCCTCTCTGGATCTCGTCAGCCTCTATTGGTGCAGCATTAAGATGATGTCGTTCTTTGATTAAAGTATCAAGGAAGTCGAGTGTGAAGCGCATGTTGCGGTTCTTCACGAGTAGCAGATCGACAACGAAAGGCGCCATAATAGCGAAGAAAAGCAGCCATGACACTGTAAACGTAGCGATCTTACCAACAACACTTGTATCAACTTCCTTCTTTTGTTGGAATCGCTCTGCAATTACACGCTTAATAGTATCAAACAGCCACAAGAGGCAAACGAAATACGTCGCACACACCAAATCCTCCATAAATCCGAGTCCCAATGCCGCCAGCTTGAAGCTTATTGTGTAATCTTGAAGACTGCCATACATTTCTATAAACACTTTGAGTGTCAACCACCGACTTGCAGAGAAACAGAACATGACGAAAACGTAGACGAACAACCACCCAAACCAGGGAAGAGCACAAATCTCAGCAAACTTATTGGACGCATCTTTCAGTCGAGTCTCTTCAGTCTCAAGTTTGTGGCTGGATTCCGATTCACCTACGACAGTCTCAGGAAATCGACACCCAGAGGACTGGACATCACTTCTTTCGGTGAGTAAACCCTGGGTTTCCATAGCGAATGAGCCAAAGTGCGACTGGACTGCAAACTGAGAAATGAAGAGCCATCGGCGACCGTCGCCAAAAAAGGAGAATTACAGGTATAGGAACGATAGGCAAAGCTGCGTGGGGATGTGTTGACGGCGCAGATGATTTTTACGTGCCGATCACGTAAAGTTATCATCGTAGTGTACAACCACACGAGTGATTGCACCTGGAAGGGTTTAAGGGGTCTACATGTAGTGGACGCCTACCACAAATAGCCTATGCGGCCATATGGTACACATATCGACGGAATATATGGCCTGTACGCAGTATAAGGCCTATACCACTCTTGTCATGTCTCACTGGCTCTTTACCATACAA
>JAIKVB010001144.1:0-14994 GCA_024679045.1 Phytophthora brassicae
TCATATGACGCAATCGAAGCTGCAATTCGGCTGAATCTGTCGCTGTGAGGCCGTACATGACGTTGTTGAGGATGCCGTCCATGTGACCTGTGACTACTGCTGAAGCCACTGAAGAAGAGCCTGGAACTTCTCCAGAAGACATGGTCAGTGCCATCTCAGGCGTGTAAGCTGCCATCGCTACCGCTTTCGTTGGTTTCGCTGGTCTTTCTGAAGAATTCGAGATCGTAGATGATGAGTTAGCTGACGTTCTCGTATTGCGACTGGTTGGTTGGAACAAGTCTGGGTGGATAGGTTGACGCTCTTTGGGAAGACGCTGAGTCCTTTGTGGGTCTTGAGTGGTTTCCACTGCCACTTGTCATGCAGTGGGTTCTTGCCGCTTCTACAGGCAGAAGTCGTATTCACGCAAAGTGTCGTTTAAAAGCTGCCGAGCGTGACGCTCATAGTGACGCGCTTGATTCGGCGTCACGTGAACGGAAGCGAACGGAGAAACGCTTTTCATTCCAACGGGGAGGAGAAAGAACGGAGATTTTCCCCCTTGTAATGAAAGGTAAAGTGTTCAGGACGTAAGTACATGTAGGAGGAATGAGGGAGAGTAGTAACTATGGATAAGAACACATTTTTAACTGTCAGTAAAGGGGAAGTCGAAACAGCAGGTAGAAGAAATCGGTGGTATTAATAAGTATCGAGATGACTACAGCATCCACGTGGTATGGAGAAGAACAAGCGGAATAGCCACCTCATGGTGCTGTTGTTGTGCATCCACGAGTTTTACAACACGAGCCGTCGCGATTGGTAATGACTTGCACTTTCAGCTCATTCTAAGTCTTGAAGGCGAGCTGACTAGACACCACAAATGTGCCACAAGAGCACTATATAAATGTAAAGCGTTGACTCAAAGAAGACCCAGGGGAGCAAGATGATTTACGAAGCAAAAAGAAATTTGTCTATTAAAGCGGTTTTATCCCGGTCCGTGTACCGACTTGATACTCTTCACTACGGCCCGTTCAGAAATTTCTGGAATTCCTCCTTCAAGCGTTTGTTGTTCGCCTCCTTCATCTTCTGGATAAACTTATATTTACTATTGGCTTTTAAGGATTTAGCGAGGAGAGCAACGTCCATGTCCGCTTGGGCCCAGGAGGTGAAGGTGCTCTGCCGAAGTTTCTTTTGCCTCAAAAGCTTCAATACATGAGAACTAGGAATGTGGTCGAGCCCGGCGGTTCTCAGTAAACGGTGGCTTGGGTTGGTGCTAGCCACAAGATCCGGGATCATGAGCTTCTTCTGGTCCGATTGAGTTTCTGCGAAGACAGCATCACAACTGGCGAAAATAGCGATAGATGTTAACAGCAATATGTAGCTGAACCGCATTCTTGAATTCTTGAATTCTTGTGGAGACTGGAAAAGTTCAGGCTTGAGTGCTTGGATGCAGGTTGTGAAGTGAGAGTCCACGAACCACCAAGCCATGAAAAGATTCAAATGAACCTATTTCGATCGGCTGAAGTTACATACATGTACATTAATGTCCAACCATTTATGTGCAGAGCAGCACAGTATTATTATACAATAGTAAGAGAGTGGACGCGTACATAAAATTGACAGATCACAGTACAGTATTCCCTTCGTCAGCATAGTTCTGGCTGTCTCCAATCCCAGAGTGATCTTGCCAATCATATAAAACAGAGGCAGTTGGCACCGAATATAATTCTTGTATTGCACTACAGTACATGTACTATTAATAAGTACCTGGTAGAACATAACTGCGATTATATGGAAGTTTGTAAGGTCTATCATGGAGATGTGTAATCTGGGCAGCTGCCGCTATTTATACGCTCGCGATAAACAAAGAAATAACTATTATTAACCCTCACACGAGTCCGATGGGGGGGGACCCTCTGTCACGCCTCGCCGTGACGCTGCGAGGTGTTTAGCTTGCTTTGCTTGCTCAAGTACCGGTATGTCAAAAATTTGACTCAAAATGTCGCATTTATTATACTCCACTCGGTGCATGCAGACCTTAGCGACCTAATAGGTCGCTTATCGAGTTGATATGTAGGCCTAATTGCGAGGAAATGACTATGCCGTAGAAGATTAACCTCATCGAGTTAGAGTCGGTTTTTCCTTTGCGTTCTTATCTTGCGGCAGCTGTAAGGATTCCCATCGGGATTTTGATCGATCCCCGCCAATTTTTCAGTCAACTCGAGAAGCGACCTATTGTCATCTTGTAACTCATTTGCCAGCTGAAAGTCACAGACGGCGATACTACAACATATGGACGCCACCACGACAGGCACAAAAGGCATTACATGTACATGTACCGTATAATCCCTGTCCTACGCGAACTCGTTTCATATGCGTCTATTTTTACCTAATAGACATCAAATGATGAGCTACATGTGGCGATTCAACCCCAGCGCGTGATTTCACGACCTCGCACCACTATTAAAAATAAAATGGCAAACAGCCAAATCAATATGATCGATTTTGCAGGTAACAATCGTAATATCGGCATCTCCCTGAAAGAAGATGAAATCGATGTGATCGGCTAACAGAACTATGTATCCATAGGTGCTACAGAGGAAACGGTCGATTCAAGCGACGAGTTACTTAGCAGTGACAACTCTGATGACGATGGACAATGCACAATCAAACCTTTCAAACACTTGACAGTAAACAATGCAAACGGACACGGGTTTGATTCCTGTCGTGTTATTATCTTTTATCATACCCTTTTTTACCGGTACCTGATTTTGCAATTTGTAAGTACCTTTTAATTTGGAAATACTCTGTGACAATCTATCTAACCCTACCCTATACTGTGAACATTGAAGTTCGCGGACCGGAGTGACATGTATTCGGTACCGGTACATGTGGGTTTTTATATGCCTTTTGTCATAGGTACTCTTTTTTTTGCCCGATTCAAGTGGTCTCATAATTGTACCGGTAACTGCTTATCTCTCTTTTGCCTATCTTTCTTCAGGACCGATATCATTGCCGTCTTTGGCGTTGCTTCGCAAAGGCATCCTGCGATAAAAGATTCTAATATATGGCAAGTACAGTGCTCGGCTCACCGGAAAGCTCGGTGCTGGGCCCGCCTACGCAAATACATCGCGGCCCTGCTTCGCGGGCACCCCGCGAGGGTTTGCTGTGGCTACTTCTGTTGTCCCTTTTATGTTTTTTTCACCCGCTACTTTTCCAATCGGGAATTTTACCGACTTCCTTTGTCATTTTTGTTTGGCTTTGTACGGGGTTTGTCACATTTTACGCTGTACTATTATAATAGTTCGCGGTTCAAACTGTCCCCGATTTCACTTACCGGTTAAATTTGACGGGCTTACCCAAAGCCAGTACTTATTTGGCCCCATCGTCTCAAAACCAGTATTCGTACTTAAGCAAAATCCACGGACATGGACGGACGTCAAAGCTCACAATTGGAGGACGTGCACTTGCAAGTTCGTACTTTTGTGTCATCCTCATATCAATCGATCGCTTCAATACCGATGGATTTGTACGAAAGACAGAGAAGTTGTCGCCCTCCCCTGCTTCTTTTGCGCTCGTAATTATCTACGCGTCCTTCTGCGTATTCATTCCTCGTGTGGTTCCTGCATGTGCTGATTTTGCGGCTATATGTCCTGCGAAACCTGCATCCTATCGTGACATCGGATCTTAATCATTCGGAAAATGTCTAAAGAGGTAGGAAATCCGAAATTAAATGCCAAACGTGTAACGTTTTGTCGGTATGTGTGTGCGGTATTCATATGGTAAAACTTTGTCTAAAGAGGTATGGGCGTTTTCAAAAGTGTATGTGCACAGAAGTGTCATCGAGGATGACAGCTTATCGATACCGCCCAGAAAACTATTAATAACTCGGCCACGGTACGCTGTCGATACTGCTGTACGAATCGATACCGCCCAGAAAACTATTAATAACTCGGCCACGGTACGCTGTCGATACTGCTGTACGAGTCGCGCGTGGATGAGTTCCACCACCGCTGGACGACTGTGGCACGGATTCGGAGCGCTGGGGAAAAGGTGCCAGGTACCGTATACCGTTGCAGCGGCTGTGGTCATCCAGACCACAATAGACGGACCTGCAAAAAGCGAACGATTGGAAGCTAGTAGCAGCTCGTTACGCCATTTGTTTTATATGCATCAGACACAGATACCATGAAAGGCAAAATGATAGTTTCTCATTCGTACTGTTAGCATGATTTACTGCATGTCTAGGCAGTGCTGAAGGTTTCCCGCTTCCTTAACAGACTCCTAATAAAAATCATTCATTTCCTCCAACATTCCATTTCGAACAACGTTCGTGCAAACGTGTATACAATCTCCAAACGTTGTGACCAAACGTGTATGCAGCAATACCGACTTCCTCGGTTCAGGCTAGGTTTAGACGGTACATACACGTTTGGCATTTAATTTCGGATTTCATACCTCTTTAGACATTTTCCCCTTAATTAAGATCCGATGTCACGATAGGATGCAGGTTTCGCAGGACATATAGCCGCAAAATCAGCACATGCAGGAACCACACGAGGAATGAACACGCAGAAGGACGCGTAGATAACTACGAGCGCAAAAGAAGCAGGGGAGGGCGACAACTTCTCTGTCTTTCGTACAAATCCATCGGTATTGAAGCGATCGATTGATATGAGGATGACACAAACAACGAAGGACCTCAGACTCCACAACGAACGAATTCAATCTGATTGGCTGTATTTATTCGTCATTTTCAAGATCATGTTAGTGCTCTGCGGCGACGCCTCCAGACCGTTGAGTACTCCAAGTCCACAGGGACTTGCAGCAAGTGCAGCTCTCGGCGAAGACCTTCGCGCAGCACTATCGTCTTCTTCGAGGTAAGTAAGACTGCCAAGACTTTGCTTGAAATGTGGCTAACCTGTATGTCGATTGAAGCTCAAAAGGGGCATTAATTCAGATGGAGTTTGATGACGTCGATCCCAACCGACAGTATTAAGCAAGTGGTTGTTGACGAGCTTGCTTCCAATGTCTAGCTCGCTGGTGGCGGTGTCTAGAGAAAAAAAACGTTTAATGTTTAACACGTCTCCGTGTAACGAAACGAAATACTTCGAAGTAATTGCAATGAAGCAGTACACGTTCAGCGTCTATACCTGGTAGTCTCCACTGTTCTTAGTCATCCTTACGTTCTTGTTTGTATTCAATGTGAAATCGCTATTGTAATAGATTTTTCTGCAACCTCTGGAGTTGAAAATGTTGCATGCAAAGTGACCTCTGTGGAGCCATGCTCACCCAGCAAGTCAATTGGCATGACTACCTTTCCGGTACAAAGGAGCGGTACTAAAATACTAATTATTTTAACCAATCAGATTGAATTCGTTCGTTGTGGAGTCTGAGGTCCTTCGTTGTGGAGTCCAGAGATAAATATCCCCGTATGAGAGTGGTTTCCCTTCACTTCAAGATGTGGGGCGTTCCAATAGCAGCACCTGCACTCGGTCCGGGTTCGGAGCAATTAGACCCATCAAATTTCCTCGAGGACCGCTCTCATACCTGTCAACTCTGAACTTTAATTCACTAGCGACGCGTTTAAAGGCATTTGTTTCTTTCTCGCAAGAATAATTAGGATGCTCCTATTTAGAGCTGCGACCCGTTGCTTGGAGTAGGACGAAGACGGGAAGTTGGGGTCGTTTCATCGTTGCTGCGTTGACTGGAAGCGGAGGTCTTGCGATTACGGAAGTCCAATTTAGTTGGACGTTTAAACGCCACTCCACTAGGCGATTCATTTACACTGCCGTCGTCAGTATTTTGCACCGAGAAATTCTTCATGAGCTGCGCCACTTTACTACTCGTCACGCCAGGCGATGGAGAATTCAATGCGTGAGACGAGCCAGACGCCACAGCATTAGCGTATCGATCCGAGACTTTGTTGGTTTGAACTGGAGTTGGACGTGACACACGATGAGCAATAAATGACGAAGACTTTTCCTCCAGTTCGATAGTCTCGGGGATCGATGGTGAGCGATGACTACGGGATCCAGAAGGCATTTTAACGTCTTTACCTAGTAAAGACATCTCCGTTACCATTTGCTCCACAATAGCTTCAAGCTCGTCACGTTCACGGATAGCGACAGTCACACGAGCTCCCAATTTCTCCAGTCGCTTGGCTTGCTCTTCATTGCGTTGATAAAGACGTAAAATCTCATTCTCGAAACGCTTGACCTTGTCAGCAACGTCTTCAATGCCAGAGCTGCTAAATTCGGTACTTTGGCCATTGCGAAGATGCTCAAGTTCACGCTCTGTCATCATAAGCTGCGCCGACTTCTGGTCCAATTCTCGCTGCATCTCAGTAAGCATCGCCGAGCTCTTAGCATCAAGTGAAGGGGCAGTGAAGCTGCTGTTGTCCGTGTTGCAATTTCGACTACGCTGCTCAAACAATTGGCCTTCCAACGCCGTCAGTTTCACTTCCAAAGTACGTTTCTCTTTCAAAGCATCTTCCAGTCGCTCATGGACGCTTTCAAGTTGATTACTTCGGAAACGGAGCTGCATTACCTCTTGTTTAGACAGCTTCAGTTGCTTCAGTACATCTGCCATCTCCTCACTGTGTCCAGTTGCATCACTTGTTGCTGAATAATGCGATACAAACGACGTAGAAGTCGCAGGAGCCGCATTAGAAGACAATGTAGCCAACTGGTTCTCCAGTTGTGTACTTTCTTCCTGTGCCATCTTCAGTGTTAGACGAACGCCTGCTAGTTCACTTTCCAGCTCTGTCTTGACGCTGTCGCCTACACGAACACGAGATTCAGCGTTTTCAAGCTGCAGTTTAATCTGATTCAGTTCCGTCTCCTTTGATTTCAGCTCCACTTCACGCGTCTCCAATTGCTTCTCAAGATCCACAATGTTCTCACCTGTACTTGCTTCGTTTGGACTATTCCCGTTCTGCTTCTGGAAGGTGCTAATCTCATCACGAAGACGAGCGTTTTCTTCTGTCGCACTCGTCAGCATCTCATCCAACTGCTGTACACGCTCTTCAAGTACAAGTTTCGCCTTGCCGACGTCAGCGTAAATCTTGTTCAAGAAACCTGGAGCTTGCGTCGGTTCTTTCTCTTCCTGCATCGAGCTCTCATTCTGCACAACTTCCAGTTGGTCCTTAAGCTTCTCGATGTGGCTCTTTGCCTTCTCCAGCTCAGACTCGAGCGCAGCTGAGCGACCGGCTTCAAACTCATGCTGTTCACGAATACGAGTAAGTAGAGCTGCGTCTTCACTCTCAGGCTCTTCACTATCGTCTCGACTTGAAGAGCTCGTGGTCTCCGAGACCTCCGCAGTTAAAGATAACCCAGACGAGAATCCCGACGGGAAACCACCCGAGTGTTTCTTCAATGCACTGGCGGCATTAGCCAGCGCATCTTCGAGTTCCCCTCGCAATTTAAAGTTCTCGCGTTCGAGATTGTTGAGTTGCTGCGTCATTGTGAACGCGACAGGTCGAACGTCGCTGTCTACTGTGACGCTGCCACTACGTGCGGAGGAGATTGTGGTGCCGGAAGTGTCTGTAGGTGCACGATTCGTTCGTGTGCTGCCGTCGATTAACTCACTGTCGTAGTCCATGGAGCGACCCAGAAACTCAAGCTGTTGCTGTAGTCGCAAGTTGCGCTGCATCGCCGCCTCCGTCTCAGCTCGGAAATCGTAAGCGCCATTCGATTGTTGCGATGAACGAGAGCTTTCTGAGTGCAGCGGATCGAATTCTTCATGAAACTTCTTGACACGTTCAATTAACTCCATTTCTGGTAGTAAAGTCGTGTCTTGGATCTGCATTTGGTTGTTGCAAAGCTGTACGGCCGTCTCCAATTCTTGCAACAGCCGAAGACTCAATGCTCGTTGTTGCGCACCATTGCGCGTCTCCGCCTTCTCTCGAATCACGAGCTCTTCGTTCTCAGTCGAGAGCGCATCAATACGTTTCTGAGACTCTTTAAGGAAAGTCTCGAGTTGTAGCACTTGCACTTCCTTACGGTCTAATCGACGCTTTGCTGACCTGCAATTGGTGCAATTAGACCCGGAAAGTTCCTCTAACAAGTCGCGCTCGCTGCCCTGTGAACTGATACTCGCAGTTGTGCGTCGCGCGAGCCTGAAAGTTCCTCTAACAAGTCGCGCTCGCTGCCCTGTGAACTGATACTCGCAGTTGTGCGTCGCGTCGATCCTGATGACGTCTCGTTCGTCGCACGACGCGATCTGTTGGCGTCTCGAGAACGCGGCGTTTGTACCTTTGGCGTCTGTGTCTTTGTTATATGTGAGCCACTCTTGTTTAATAGCGTAGAAGACGGCGGTAGACCTGCTAATCCATAGGAAGCTGTAGTCGAGTGCATTAGCGTGTTGGGAGCAGGAATGTTGGTCTGTGAGGTACCATTTGTATGTACCAAGTCCCACGTGACGTCGAACTCGAGCGTCGCTGCCAGATCTCGACATTTGAGTGGCGAGACGCGGAACGATTTGTGTCGATCTTGTGGACTGGCGTTGAGTTGGACAAGCGACGCAAAGTCGATTGAAAAGAGTGCAACAGCAGAATGACTGGGTAGCTAAGGAGAAGGACAAGAGATGAATTAGAATGAATGTAATAGGAATTCAAAGGCTTTTGAGAACAAAACGTACCGCTACGAGCACAATTTCGTACTCTTTCTTGAGGAAATCGTTCGTGCCAGACTGCGGTTTCTTGTGACGCAGTAGTGACGTTTGGATGCTTAAGTGTTGGTTCCATGCAGCGGAGTGTTCAGCGCTCCAATGTGCAGGCTCTGACGTGACTTCCTTGCTGTTACGTCGGAAAAGAACGATCAGATCTTCATCGTTAGGGCTGATGTCGCGTCCAATGTTAGCGCGATGAATGAACACTACAAACAGATAGGAAGATACTTTAGAAAGGTGAATGGAGACAGTACAAGTCCCGCATAACATGCAACTGACCGTCCAAGTTGACGAGAATTGTGCCGGCTGCAGCCGAGCCGGAGCGTTGGGAACGGGGCGTCGTGGTTGTCGAAGGCTGGGAACGGGGCGTCGTGGTTGTAGGCGTCTTGTTTACTGGTCGGGGGCCGACGCTGTCGTGTGGAGCTGCGCGCCGCATGCCGCGCGACGTGTTGGAGGCTTTTGGCGCCTCCATAGACCGGAGAAGCGTCTGGAAAATGGTAGTCGAACCGATAGTCCGAACTAAACCCCTGGGATGAAGGTGGTTAGCTTGAGACTGGGGGATAAGGTGGATGACTGACTGCTACGTCTTTGTATTAGGGAACAGAGACCGTGTGAACCCTGACAGGAAACCAGCAGATGGCGTTTGTTGCTATGTCGTCGAAAGGAACCGGAACTCGATGTCAGCTCTAATTACCAGTTGTCTACTGGACATTTAATTAAACTCCAGTTTCTTCTACAAAGAGCAAGTAGAGTAGCAGCAACTGAAGTTGATGGAGAGATTTCCACCTAAAATAACAGTAGAAAACTTGATTCAAGTGGCGTCTTGCGGTGGTCGAGATGTGTTTTGTGTCTCTTTCTACGCTTCCGCCATGACAGCTTGACTTTGGCTGGGATTCTGGTCTTGGAGCGGCTTTTTCCAAACTCAAGTTTAAAAGACTTGCAAATCTCTACATGTAGACAAATGAAGGTTACGCGTGACCAGCTGACAGCTTCGAGGGCCTCCGTACGTCGCCATGGAGCTCTGCAAAATACCGGTACTGTACACTCTACACCATACTCTTACTACTGTAGTAATAGCTAAAGTGGCTCTGACGTCAGTATTGGAACGTGGAATTGAAGTAATTGTTGGTTTATTAACTTTCTCTAAGCTGAGCGAGCGTCCACTGAGAACGCTCAGCATTGCAATTGGAATATACTCAGGACACTATGGCCCCAAGTGGCGATCCGGTTCACACGAAGAACACTAGGAATTTGCTGACAAAATTGTGCTTCTACGCTGTGAAGCGAATAAATACAAGCCACCCACATCACTTACAAGTCGGCTACCGTCACGGCCATGACGGAGCGCGAACTTGGTAGAGACGACATGTTGGATGACAGTTCAGAGCTTGAGAGACTACTGAGTTCACTCATGTAGCTTGGACGCGCCCAGTTGACTGGTACGGGACCAGTTGTAGTTAAACGACCTTCTAACACCCGCACGAGCTCTTCTTGCACGTCAATAGCATCCGGTCGTTGACTCGGTACTTCACTCCAACACTGACGAGCTAGTTCTTGCAACTCTAACGGACAATCGGCCGAGAACTTGAGCAAATGCGGATTCCCACCAGCACTCGCAGGGATCCTCGAACTGGCCAAATCTTCTTCCACCGCAATCATCGTATCAAGCTCCCACAAGAACGTACCAAACGCGTACACGTCGTCTCGCTGCGCTGCTACAGTGGACGATTGAATGCCGCTCGACTTAAGCGAGTTAATGTCGAATTCATCCGCCTCTTCTTCGAACGCTGGGTTATCTCCACTCTGGCTATTGTCGTCAAAAGTGACGCCGCTCACTCCGCTAATATCGCTCTCTGCGCTGTTGTTTTCAACGCGGCTGCGGCCCAAGTTATTTCCAGACGCTTGACGCTTGGACGGTCGTGTCGAACGAAGACCCGCGATCTTCTGCATTGTCCACATGGCACTATCTCGTAGTGAACCACGGAAATCGTCGGTCTTTCGGTGACTTTCGTCCTCTTTACTCAGTACAAAGTCGGACGGTAACATCACATCCATCGCACTGAGTTTCGCCTCCCCTTGTTCATTCACCAACACTTTCCGCGCACAAACGCGGCCATGCGCGTAATTGTTCGCATGTAGATAGACGAGTCCCATCGCGACATCAAGAGCGATCGACAGTTTGCAACGCCAATCAGCATTTGGGTTGGCGTTCACACTCGCACTTGAGTTCGCAAAGACTGGATACCAACTGAAAATATTGCCGTTCCCACTGCCAATAGCTGCTGCAATGCTACTGTTTGGATAAAATCCTTTCCCTTCGCGTCGATGGCGCTCCGTTTCAAACATCGTAGCAAGAGATCCATGCTGCATATACTCAAAGACCACACCAAGCGTCCAGGATGGTGCGCCCATGGTCGTGTATCGGCTCTTGGTCGTATTGCGGCTCATACTATCGTTCATACTGTTGGTAGGTTCGTAGCTGGTGAACGGGGCGTGTGAAGGTGACGCGGCACTGCTGCCACGTCGACGACTTGCTGTAGTACTGCAACCCATTGCGGCTCATACTATCGTTCATACTGTTGGTAGGTCCGTAGCTGGTGTACGGGGCGTGTGAAGGTGACGCGGCACTGCTGCCACGTCGACGACTTGCTGTAGTACTGCAACCGGTAGTGACCCCAATAAAGTGAACAATCGACGCGTGATCCAGCAATGCAGCGAGACGGATCTGCTCTACAAAACGCTTCTCTAAGCGTTTCTTGGAGCGCATGAGAGCCTGAACCACCACTTTGTAGCCCTGGTACTCAGCTAGGAACAACGCGTGGTCCACTTTCTTGTGTGCATGAACAAGCCCCACACCACTGAAACCGAGTGCAGCTTTGCTGTTCTTCTTGGACGACGACATGTGCGTTTCTTGGAGCGCATGAGAGCCTGAACCACTACTTTGTAGCCCTGGTACTCAGCTAGGAACAACGCGTGGTCCACTTTCTTGTGTGCGTGAACAAGCCCCACACCACTGAAACCGAGTGCAGCTTTGCTGTTCTTCTTGGACGACGACATGTGCAATGCACGACGCATTTGAATCTCTTCCGGTGGGATTTCGTACACCAGCAGATCGTCTAGATCGATCTTGCTTTTAATCTTGCTGCGTGCTTGAAGAGAAGCTGTGCTAGCACCAAGAAAGTTCTTGTCTTTCGGACTTGGCTCTAAAATTGCCACCGGGTTGTATTTGTCCAAAGGACTCTCGTAAATCCCCCATGCAGCTTCACCAGGAGTGTTGGCACCGCTTCCTGCAAATGTACTACCATTCCCGTCCTTACTGTCTCGGTATTCCTCATTCCCATTGCCACGAGTGACGCGTCCGCTAGTCGAAAAGACCATAAAGTTCCCACCTCCACTGCTTCCTAGACGACGATCGTGACTCGCTTTTAAGACGGCACGTCGTGTACGATTATCAGGGTTTCCGTCCTTGCGTTTATTCCAGACGAGTCCAAACACTAACGCAGTCAGTAAGATACCTACAAGGAAGAAGGTGCTGCCAATGATAGCGATCGACTCGGCCGAGAAAACGGACGAGTCGGAGCTGGTACTTGACGTCTCTGAGCTTGCGCCACTAGAGCTTGAGATGTCGTTAATATTTGCCTGAGCCGAACTGCCTGATTCGGCATCAGATGGAGACGAAATGAAGCAGTCTTTATCGTCTAAGACGCAGAAAGAGACGCCTTGAATCTCCTCAACTGTCGCCAAAGAGTTCGAACATGTGCTTGAGACTGAAGACGGCGCTGTAAACTCCGTGAGGCTTTGAAACACACTCACATCAGAGCGACAAATCTCGATACTTGACAGCGGATTGTCTGCTAAAAACACTTTTCGAAGTGTTGAAGCGAAGGTGACGCCGCTCACCTTTTTAATACCATTCGACTCGAGATTTCTGTACCAAAACAGAGTAAAAGAAGGTTAATACACTGGTAACGGAGAATGATGAATAGATTGAATGGAACGTACAGCTCTACGAGTGTAGTGAGAGACGACACAATAGACGGGAAAGTCGTGAGCAAATTGGAGCTTAAATCTCTGAAAAAATACAGCAAAAACAGGAGAAGATCAGTCTCTAGTTCTTCCTAATCAAGAAGTTTAATAATTTAGCACGTACAGATACTGCAGAGCTGTCGGGAGGTTAGAAAAGTTGGTCGAAGCGCTTGTAAATGAGTTTCTGGTCGCGTTTAGTGTACGTAGCGACACTGGCAGCATGAGATCGTCTAGGTTGGAGATACCGGTACTTGACAGCGATCTGTCGTAAGTATTAAACAAGCGTCAGTCTTCAAGTTTACAGTAGAAAATAGTCGATTTCTGTTGACGTACAGAGCTTGTAGCGCCACAAGTTTCGTGAACGTATCGACGCCAACTGAAGTGAGTGAATTCTCATGTAGCAACAACGTCTGCAGCTCGCCCGACTCAGGCCAAGGAGTGGCTTCTGACAGTGTAGAAATGGAATTGGCACTTAAATCCAAATAATTTAATCGTCGAGGGAAGTTGAAGCTGCTCAAATCGTTGATAAAGTTGTTTGCTAGCTCTCTAAAGTATCAGAAAAGGAAAGAAATGAGTGCTTCTGAGTTTTTTTGGACAATATTTTCCCACGTACAAGTCTTCCATATCGTTATCCGCTTCAGTTGGTGCAAATATCTCGAGCTCATTGGTGTTAAGCAGTCTGAAATGACAAAAAGCGTGTAAGTTTTCACAATAATTTGAAAATAAAGTGAAAGTCTCGTACAATTTGTACACTCGCGGGTAGCTGCGTACAGTAACAACGTCCAGATTTGAGAGGTTAAGACCGCGTTCAACGGTGGAGGTGACGACCACTTGGAAAGCTCTGGCGTTGCAGCTGCCGTCGTACACAATCGCTACTGAATCGGAACTTGCGACGAGTGTACTGGCATTGGAACAGCTAGTGGCTGCAACCATAGACGTCCACATTAGCAGCGCTAATAGCTGCAGTAGTCGCCTACCATTCATGGCCGGAGGGGGGAAGTCTGCGCAGTTGGGAAATGGAAAGGAGACCCTTACAACACGACGGAGACCGCTGCTTAAATGCTCAATAGAGCGAGGACGGAACACTGGTGATCTCGAGGATAGGCTGGGATAAAACCGGTCATTCCTGTCCAAACTGATACACGGAAGGTGCGTTTCTTTAGGGTATTTAAATGGAGAGGTATAAGTCTTACTGAAAGCAAGTGAATTCGAAAATAAGTGTATTACAGCTGGAGAGGCTTTTCTGACTTCATTTTTTTCAAGTCGGAAATTGTTTGAGAGTTGCCCCCATTAGGCAATGGACATACCGGTACATGCCCACCGTGGCCCACGGCGTGGGTTGGCCCCACGCTGTGTTTCAGATTGCAAAGCTTTTGGTAAAGTCTCGAATGTTTACCTATATACTCGTATACAGTATTGGTTAATAACCGGCGGTTACAGGTTATAGCTGAGCTGAGCCGCCGATCCGAGCAATGAGCTCGGATCGGCCGCAAGTTCCCGGTTCAGCGGGAGATTTACCTGATGGGAAGACTGCTGGCTCCTTCTCTCGGTGGAGCAAGACGAACTGTTCATGAAACGTTGGTTCTCGCGCACTGTTTAACGCACGCCTCAGGCTGTTCTCGACGATACACCACATTTACCGGTAATGGCAAGTCCAGCGTTTGCGCCACATTATTAATAACCGGTCTCAACTTGAGGAAATAACAATGTACAGAACGAGAATGGTTTGAGTCTGTTAAAAGAGCTCTCGTCATGGGGATCTGGCAGCAAAAGATATCGTCACTTTAGCAACTTGAACGCTATATGGATATGAATGATACTGGGAGCTGCCTACCAGTATCAATAGCTACCGGTAATACTATTTATTAATACATGGTATTAATACATGTAATACTGCACTTGATGTCATCAAGTCTTGATGGCGCATCTTCGTTGCTGCAACTTAAATGGAAAGTGCGGATTTTGGGAGACTGTTCATCTGCTAGGAACTTTGATGGTTCATCAAATTGCGATATACTCCGGAGTAAAACTTAGTAGTCTAATGAATTCATGGGAGTGGCTACCTGCACAATAATTAAAAAGGGCAGTGGGAAGAGGGTGAACGGAGAGAGCGTGTGCGAGCGCGCGTAGCCACAGCAAACCCGTGCGGGGTGCCCGCGAAGCAGGGCCGCGCGATATTTGCGGAGGCGGGCCCAGCGCCGAGCTCACGAGCGAACCGAGCCTTGCCCTCGCCAGGAGTTAGAATCTTTTATCGCAGGAGCGCAGCGACTGCCTTTGCGAAGCAAAGACTTTCCCTCGCATGACACCCGTCCTCGCGGGAAGGCC
>JAIKVB010001145.1:0-14714 GCA_024679045.1 Phytophthora brassicae
GGCAATAAGATGACCACATTGTCGAGCGGTATCGAGACATGCAACTTTACCAGCCAAGACCTCTGCCTTCTAACCGAAGAGTGCGGGCGGGGAGGACATCTCGCGTAGGGTTAAAATTTTGCACCCTCCGTCGGCTTCCGTCCGGAATGGTTCAGTGGCTGTACTACCAGTAGTTCGATTCATGTTGGGCTCCATCATGTTGAAGTCGTGTTGTTACGGTATCTCACTCGTTCCAACACAGTCCATTGCTGCTGCTCACTTTGCAATTTTCCAGCTTCACACAATCACCTGCCATCCCATTCGATCCTGTTCACCGTTATCACAATGGACGAACAACAAGTTCAAAGCTACAAGATCGAAGACGACTACACCTCACTTCGTTCTCCTCACTACGACGTCCCAGGTCATCCCGCAATGCTACCATACCAAGTCAAATCGCCACTACTACGCGAGTGTTTGGCCGAATTCCTTGGAACTCTCGTTCTCGTCCTCTTCGGAGATGGAGCCATCGCACAAGTCACGCTCAGCGAACAAACCAGAGGAAACTACACCACGCTCTGTATCGGATGGGGTGTCGGCATCCTCTTCGGTATTCACGTATCGGGAGGTGTTTCCGGTGCGCACATTAACCCGGCCATCACCGCTACCCTCGCACTCTTCCGTCGCTTCGAGTGGCGTAAAGTTGTCCCGTATATCGTAGCACAGACGTTAGGGGCCTTCGTGGCTGCCTTCATCATCTGGGCCATCTACAAGCCGCTCTTCGACGCCGTCGACCCAGACAAGATCTCCACCCAAGGCGTCTTCGCCACGTACCCATACAGCAGTGATTGCCTGTGGGGACGTGTTTCTTAACGGAGGTGGTGGGCACAGCCCTACTACTCTGCGGCCTCTTTGCACTTGGTGACGAGCTCAAGAAAACCGCCAACCCGTACTCTCAACCGGGCGCCGTCGCGATATTGGTGGTCGGTATTGGGGTAGCGTTCGGCTTGAACTCTGGTTTCGCAATCAACCCTGCACGTGACTTTGGTCCTCGGTTATTCACACTCTGTGCTGGTTGGGGCTCTCAAGTTTTCTCGCTTCGTGACGGGTACTTCTGGGTCCCCATTCTGGGTCCATTCTTAGGAGGTGTGATTGGAGCGGGGGTGTACATTGCTGTAGTGGAACATCATCATCCACACGAGAGTATGCAAGTCCAGAATGCACGGGTCGATCGGTCTAGTACCGAGTCATCCAAGTAAGTAGAGAGCAAGTACTAACGGTAATAAATACGTTGAATGAATGAATTTCGATACTGGATGGCAGTCTGGACCCGAGTTAATGTGTAGCGTCACCTCTCCACCCGGTCATTAGTCTCCGACACAACGCATAGAGCACTACAGACTACGCGTAATAGACTACTAGACTACTACGTCTAAAATGGTGAAGCTTGAAAGGTTATAGCAATACTACTGGCCACTATTGCATCATGATGCCAGAGTGCTTGACAACAAAGGAAGTGACATCAATTGGACCAGTGACTATAAACAAAGATGCTTAGTAATGACGATATGATTCATCTAATGGGACTTTCGTTCTATCGCAATATAAACAAAGATGCTTAGTAATGACGATATGATTCATCTAATGGGACTTTCGTTCTATCGCATCCATAAGCTCTAGACAATATTCAGATAATCTCCCACTCAGTAGCAACTGCTGCACCAGTTGCCGCACTTCGACATTAGACGACGAGATGCAGCCACAGAGCGCCGGATACATTTCCATTAGACTGCGTGGCTGCATGTCTGTCTCCAACACGTTCGTCAAGAGAATCACCACTCGTTCACGGACTGCTATCAGCTGTTCATCATCCGCCGTAAGCGCTTCCATTGACGAGAAGGACGAGAAACGAGCAGTTCTCTCTAGAATTTCTGCTGTATCGATAGACTTGGACTGTGCCAAGCTGTCCAGATCGGCAAACCGAATTAACGCCGTGTTACAGCACGCTACCAGTCGAGCCCGCGCGAATGCTGCCAGTTCTTGGTCCGCCATTTGAATACACATGGTAGTCAATTGACGTACACAACACCGAACAATGGCCTTGTTGTGCTCCACTGCGTCCACCCCCGAGCACAACAGAGCGACCAAATCCCCGATAAACGCGTTCAACTGAGGACCAACGAGAGCCTTGATCTCTCTACCATCACTAAGCAGTGAGATGGTGCTGTCCACAACACACTCTAGAACACTCAACACCAGCACTTCATCCTCTTCCGACTGCACGCAGGACGGGAACTGACCACCATTAGGCTGCACAAAACCTGCAATCGTTTCTAGCAGAGGTCTCCAACAAGCTTCAGCAAGCCGAACAGCTACCAATCCGCTTGAAATCACGACTAAAAGGACACGTAACGCGTGTTTCCACAACTGCGTCCCTGCTTTCTGTGCTGCTGTCATCGGTTTCTCTGGTGAAGTAGATGGACTTGAGTGTGGAGTGGAGAAACCTTCGTCAAATTTCAAGAAAGGCTGGATGCAGAAGAGCACCGACAGGAATCTCTTCTCTCTAGCTTCCGAGGAAACACTGGCATACAACTTGGCCAGAGACGTGAGGGAATGCCGCGTAAAGAAGACGAGATCCTTAGTCACAGACTGTGTAACGTACCCCACAAGCTGATCAAGCGTTTTCGCGTGGACTTGTGGGTGTGAAGTGAACGAGCCACACTCTTCGAAAGCGTTAAGTACACGCGACTGTAAGCTGTTGGTCGTGATGTTAGTGATGGTCTTCGTTACTGCTCCGTCGCCAATCGCTGGACTGCCAAGTACGTGCCGATTAATCAGCAATTCAAACAGATTCAGCATCTTCTCTACGTTGCGGACGTCCTTGAACTCGCAATCCTTCGCCTGCATGTACAGAGTCACTAGCACAGAGACCACGGCACTGGCAATCTCCTGCTCCTCGTCCTCTTTCCAGGGATGTATTGGGGTTTTATCCTTTTGAGCGGCAATCTGCCGTTCATCACACAAAAGCAGAAGCTGACTGAATGCTTCCTCCCATAACACAGGATCACGATACACGGCAGCAGAAGTAGCACGTCTTACGTTAGAAGAAGTAGATGCGTTAGACGTTGAAGTAGACGAAACCAGAGCACCACCAACCACACGCATGCCGACTCCAGCACGTACAGGCTGTGCTTGTGCGATGTGATCAAAATCTCCGGCTGAAGACACTTGTAGCAGTGTTTGCAGCGTCTTAACAGCCGCCAGCACAACTTCTTTCGGCATTCCAAATGCAGCATTCAACGCTACGTGTTGGAGCAAATCTCGCCAAATGGAGGCGAACCACGCCGTGTGCTGCAGCAAATAGTGCCAATTGGTCTCCAACACGCGACTTATTCCCGTCAACATGAGCACTCGAGACTCGTTCCACTGCTTCTCGGCACTATCGCGTGAGTGGTGGAGCATATAGTTAGCAGAAACCTTCGTCTCTTTCTCCAGCGAACGTGAACTCTTCCTTGTTTGGGTCTCACAAAGCTTTGATGCAAGAGGAAGCACCGTTGAGTTAATAAAAAGCTGCCACTCTGTCAACTCAAACTGAGCGCCATACGTCACGGCCGTCCCGAAAAGAGTATTAATTGCGCTGTTGCGTACTTCCGCCCGTTCATTGAGCGCTACCAAGCTGAACTCTGCAAAAATGCACCCCCATTGCCGTGTGCCAGACTCGTTTTCACGCCTTGGCGTCTTCTGCTTCCCAACCACGTCAGCTACACTCCAGAGCTCGTTCACAGCCGTGAGACTGATATTGACGTCTTTTGCTTTGCTGCCGAAACGCCCAATGCACTTGATGCAGTCTGGAAGGTACTTGCTAGGTATAGACACGACTAAATCATCAACGATAAGGCGCAGACACTTGAACGCTAACACTTGCGTCTTGCCGTCTCCAATCTCACAAGCTTCCTGTACTGCAGCTAGAATCAATGGCCATCCTGTGTTAATTAAATGGCCGCATGCGTTCAGGAGCTCCAAGATCCCTGTCAGTGTCCGGTCTTTCATATCGGAGCGAGCGAGCTTCAGTAAAGGCACAAAAAGCTCTTGTTGGTCGAATTCATGTGGAGAGACAAGACCTTCGTGTCTTGTAGCATCATATCCCTCGATACTCGGCTTTGAAGTGGGCGATAAACTGTTGACGACGTTCTGAAGCGCACTCTGCATGAGGAGTAGGATATTTTCTGTTGTAAAGACTTGAAATTGGCCCAGTTGGGGAAATTGAGCTGCTGACAGAGGAGCTTGTGGAACGAATGCGCTCATAAGCACCAGCTCCCGCATCACCTCTTCAAAACACCGTTTACTACTGGATGATAACTGAGTGAGCATACGTAAGGCGAAACATGGCATGAAGTTCCCAGCGCCTGTAAGTCCAACACCCAAGTAGCTCTGATAGATTCTCATGTGGTGGTTGCTGGCAGGACTGGATGCATCGCTATTATCCACTACAGTCCAATCGTCACCTGAAGAGACTGAGAGATTCGAGTCTGAAGCAGCTTCTGCGTCTCGGTTTGGTACTGGAAGACCCACTTGCTCCCACGAAACTCGACGAACTGCAGCTAATAACTTGCGCAAGGCAGCGCTACTCAGATTGAGTGCGTCACGAAAGAAATCCACGATAGAATTACTGAGCATCACCAGCTGCTGTTCCACGTCTTCGTCTTCAATACGTAAAGCACTGATACGATAACTCTTGGTCGGAAGCTTCTGTTGTCCGTTCTTGAGCTTCGGATCAGTTAAGTCCACAATGATTTCAAAGCCTTCAAGCAGTACACACCACTCCATCTGTGAAAGTTCCTCCTCCATGACGTGTGCTGCACCGAAAAGTGCCTTCATTGCGTGTACTTCACGCCAACTAACTACAACGAGACAGCTTTCGCCATCGTCTGCCACTGATTCATCTTGATAATCACCAGCCCCACTACCACCCGGACCGCTTGTAGAGATAGACCCCTTCGAGTTCCCTCGAATGCCATCCGGAAGTGGGAAAGAGAACCCACAGAGAGCGCGTAAGCACGTGAGCACCACTTCATCCATCTGTTTACACCATGTTTCCCTTGCACTTTGACTCTGCATATTGGCACGTAGGCGTGATGCGATTGTGGCCAAACCATGTTTCCCTTGCACTTTGACTCTGCATATTGGCACGTAGGCGTGATGCGATTGTGGCCAACACGTGGTAAGACTTAAGCGACATAGTAACCAAGTCGACCTCGCGACAGTGCCGCATCACACAGTTCATGGACTGGACGACCGCAGGTGCTACTACAGCCACACAGGCCTTAGCCAGTTTCTCGCACACCTCTTCATTGTCAGTAGATCTCGACAATTCAAACACAGATGCAGCCATGTTACTCTGACACGAAGCAGCGACACGGACAGCCATGAAAAATTGCTGTAGCACTGGCGTCTCTTGCTCGTTTAGCAACTCAAGACCTGAACGCGGAGCTGCAGCGGCTTCAGAGCCTTGAGGCCTAAAATCTGACGGTGGCGACGTCATGATCACCGATGATGTGGTTCGAGTAATGGCGACCAGCACCCCATCAGGGTAGTTGACCATCGCAGCAACCATATCTGGCTCCAGACACACACGATTCAGCACTACCATCAGGGTAGTTGACCATCGCAGCAACCATATCTGGCTCCAGACACACACGATTCAGCACTTCTAGTGATAGAAGCACAGGCCACGTCACAAAATTGATGCCACTTCCGACACCCCCAGTGATACTGGAGGTACTCGCACTGGACGAGCCGGAGTGGGTCAGGAAGTTCTTCGCCTCTTTGAAATTCGCGATGGCATTCACCGCGTGGAACTTGGAGTCAGGCGACTTGGAAGGTGTAGGTGGAGACTTGGACGTGTCTGGAGTGGAATACGTCCCGGTGGCGATAATCTCCAGTAGCGCGTGCAAGATCAAGGCACATTCACCATCCAGACAGTCCGCAAAATGGCACAGTAGTGTACTGGCAAGTCGCATGCCGCGTACGAGTAATGGGAAGAAGGGACCGGCCACTCCATTGGTGCTGCTACTGGTAATCGAGCTGTTTGTCGGACCTGTGATACCGGACCCGGCAGAGCCGCCATGTTTGTCATTGCAGCCCATTTCCAACACCGCTTGGACTAACGGAGTCATCTGCTGCTTTAGAACTGCTTTAAACTCAATGTCAAGGCGGAAAAGTCCGTAATGTGACGCCAGCACAGTCTCCAGTAGCTCCACACCTAACGCGGCACTCATAGGCGACACTGCCGTTCGCTTAAGCCACACACCATTCTCTTCTCGACTCATAAAACACAGTTCCTGGAAGAGAAGAACCCCCACGTGCTTGGCTTCAGGAGTTGTATCCACTTTACCGAACGCTAAAGACACAACCTGACGGATTGTCATGGCGGCTGTGTTGCCTACCATGGAGCTGGCGCTGCTGCTTGACGCATGCAAATGCATACATATCCACACGGCCTGCATGACCATATCCTCATTGCCCACGAGTTCACTTTCTGAAAAAAACACATAATAAACCCAATAAAACCCAGTCAGTAATTCGAAAAAAACAATTGATCACAAAAAATAGTCCCGACCTGCAGTCTTCGTCCTGGGGTCCTGCGTCCTGGGATCCTGCGTCCTGACCTCTTCCTTTCCCTTCCCTTTCTTCTCTTCGTAGGCCAGTGTCATCAACTGCAACAAGGTCTGCAGTAACTTCACCTGCACATCGGCGTGGGCGTTTTTCTCGGCCTGAATCTGCAGGACGCGCAGGATGCTGCCCACGCTGGCCGCCTCGATAGCGTCCCAGCTCACAAGCCGCTGGATACTCGTGAGCGCCAGCACCAGGATCTTGTGCGATGCGTTCGTGTGGTTGCAGACCAGCAGAAAAGGTCGCAGGACGCTCTCGCTCTGGAACAGACTGTGGCCTGGACCTGGTGCACGCCCCTCCACGCGCAGCAGCGCCGCGTACTGCTGCTGTAGCGCTGGAAGCGTCTCCAGTGCGCGGTCCACGGCCTCCTTCACCACGGGGTATTTGCGCTTGGCCTCGCCCCGCAGCGCGTGCAGGTCGGCGGCCAGCTGGCGTAGGAAATCCATCGTCGAGCAGCGCAGGACGCGGGATGCCGTTGCAGGATGTAATTTGAACTTTATCGGAGTTTATCTGGGGGTATTTCAGTAATTAATTAAAGTGTCTAGACTATAATTTTAGGATGCCTAAAAGTCGCAACGCGTAATCTCTCTTTTACGTGTTTATCCAGTGACCCAGTCATACTGTATGCGTTCTCAACGTTGGAACCCATGGGGACGTCCAGCCATTCTTCGCCACCGCACAGCGGCTGCAGCAGGACGGACCGACTTCGTCATGAGTCACAGCATCGAGTTCTACGGCCATCTCGCAAGGAAACGACCGCCTACATGGTCAAGAGTCTTGGCAGCACAGGTGGGCAGTTCATTCCTTCCAAGCTTGAGACGCCTTAAAACGGACAAGAAGGTATTACCGGTATGAACCTGTCACACCTCCTGATATCTCCCCCCCCAACGCGAACCAAGTTATGGTTCACCCATTCGACCCTCCTTGCCACATAGAATCTAGCCATTACCGGTATGAACCTGTCACACCTCCTGATATCCCCCCCAACGCGAACCAAGTTATGGTTCACCCATTCGACCCTCCTTGCCACATAGAATCTAGCTTCAAGAAGTTGTTGGCAGTGTCCTGCTGATTATGCGCTAAAAACTTCAAGTTGGGTGCTTGTTGTCGTAAGCAGGCGCTAGTCTCAGGAATCTTTTGCTTTGTCATTCTTCAATTTGCCTGGTGAGACGAACCCTCCAATTACAAGACCGCCACAATGCAACTGCGTCTGGCTTCTGCATTGGCAGCGATAGTCTTTGTCGGCATCAGCAGCTCACGAGCCTCCGCCACTGCCGTTGACTATGCGCTTGGCCCATTCACCGTCACTATCGACGACGACGAATCCTCTCTCAGTATCGTCAACAGTATCGGAGATCAAGTTTGGAAGTGTGAGTAGAGCCTTGTTACGGTAAAACATCAGTAGTTCACTAACACTTTTGCATCCAGCACCATCGGATCGAGCCTTTATTTCGGCGTCTTCAGGACTCACGACCATCACACAGGCATCAGGCAACTTCCAGTTAAGCAGTAATGACGTGAGGACGCCATGCGAGACGG
The DNA here is from genome assembly GCA_024679045.1 of Phytophthora brassicae. Lineage (NCBI taxonomy): Eukaryota > Oomycota > Peronosporomycetes > Peronosporales > Peronosporaceae > Phytophthora > Phytophthora brassicae. The sequence continues at coordinate 8,191 of JAIKVB010001145.1, forward strand.
CCATTATCTCGAACGCGACCTCTTCAAGCTCGGATCGAGTGGACATCATTGGCGTGTTCGACGATGCCGCGTGCTCGGACTGGACGTGGACGCTGTCGTTTGCATTGGAGTCGTCCAGTGACGACGATTCACAGCCTCTCGTCTTTAACGCTAGCGTCGTTGGGGACAACGTTGACAACGTTTATTTGGCGTACGAGTCGCCACAGGATGAAGCCTTCTTTGGATTGGGAGAGCAGACTGGTATCGGCAACCTTCGTGGATGGCGCGTGCCGGTGTGGACGCGTGAAGGCGGTGTGGGGCGCGGCGAGGAACCCGTCACCACGTACCTCAATGAGAATGCTTCCATCTCTGGTGCCTTTGCTGGTGGTTCCCTTCTCACGACGTACACGGGTGTAGGCTCTCTTACGACCTCGCTTGGTCGATGGTTTGTTCTTAATGGGACCAAGTACGCGCTGATCGATCTTGCTAGCAATGCCACGTCTTCGTTCGAGGACACGGCAGCTGGATACCTTGCTGGAAACATCACTGAAGGCGACCACGCGGTCGGGTCCACCACGACTCTAGAGATCATGTACGAGAGCTCTAGTGTGAGCGGCTGGCTTGGTCGCGCCGCGAAAGGGAACCCGCAACTGGAAGCGACGGGTGCTCTGACGCAAGTCACAGGCCGACAGCCGAAGCTGCCAGATTGGTCTCATGATGGAGCCATCCTGGGCATCCAAGGTGGGCAGGACTTCGTGGAGGAGGTTGTTCAGAATGCGCTCGATGCCAACATGCCGCTCGTGAGTGTTTGGCTACAGGATTGGTCCGGTACGCGTCTCCAAACTGGTGCATACGGCATTTCGCTTCACCGCCTTTGGTGGAACTGGGAACCGGACGCCACACTCTACCCAACGTGGGCCGAGTGGGTGCCTCATCTGCAGTCCACCTACGGCGTACGCACTATGAGCTACGTGAACACGTTCCTGGCCAACGTCAGCACCAAAAACACGGGGTACAACACGAGTTTCTACGCGATCGCGGCCAGTGAAGGACATTTCGTAGCGAACGCCACTGCGAACGACGGGAGCGCATGGACTATCACAAGCGGCCCTGGTATCGATGCTGGTCTTCTGGACCTGTCGAATCAGTCGACCGTCGACTGGTTTAAGGAGCTGGTCAAGACGCAATATTACTCAGTGCCGATTTCCGGTATGATGCAAGACTTCGGTGAGTATCTATCTGTAGACGAGTCGTTGAGTCTCTCCAGCGGTGCTGTGAGCTCTCGCGTCTTCCACAACGCGTACCCGACAGTTTGGGCCTCGCTTCTACGTGATGTGGTGATTGAACTGGGACTGGAGAACGACACCATCGGCTTCCACCGCAGCGCTGGTACCTTCTCGGCGAAATGAACTGGGACTGGAGAACGACACCATCGGCTTCCACCGCAGCGCTGGTACCTTCTCGGCGAAACACACGAATCTCTTTTGGGTCGGCGACCAAAACATCGACACGTCTCGAGCGGACGGGATGCGCACACACGAATCTCTTTTGGGTCGGCGACCAAAACATCGACACGTCTCGAGCGGACGGGATGCGCGCCGTCATCAGCAGCACTTTTCACGCGGGCGCCTCGGGCTTCGGACAGACCCATTCGGACATCGGTGGCTACACGAACACGCTGGCGACTGTCGGAAACATCACCCGCGATGCAGCTTTGCTAGGCCGCTGGGGCGAGCTCGGAGCTTTCAGCGGCGCCGCCTTCCGCACTCATGAGGGCAACATCCCACAAATGAACGTGCAGGCTTACACCAACACAACAACCCGAGCTTATCACGCGTATAACGCGCGTCTCTTTCGCAGTCTCAAGCCGTACCGCTTGGCTCTGCTGAACCAGTACCAGACGCATGGTTGGCCAATGGTCCGCCACCCGATGATCTATTCACCGACTGACTCAGTGGCGGGTTCGGTCATTGACGAGACGTTTTGGCTCGGTGAAGCGTTGTACGTTGCCCCCGTCTACAACTTGACCGCTTCTTCTGTCGATGTCTATCTGCCCTTGCTTCAAGTCGACAGTCACGGTGTTCAAGTGAACTCAAGTACCTTGACATACAAACACCTGTGGAGCGGTCAGGAGTTTGCTGCGGGGGAGACCATTACGGTCGATGCTCCATGGGGGAAACCAGCTGTATTTATGCGATGGCCTTTGACTGAACAGGAAGGACTCGAGCTCCAGCAGCTCCAGCAATTCGTAGTTGCTGAGAACACTACCGTCCTGAATGCCTGAACCAGAAGATGCAATGAAAGAAGCGAGTTTTCCATTTCTCGTTAATGATCAATAACGCAGGCGACTAGCCGACTTTTTCCTTTGCTTGACCGTCTGCACCTTCATTGCACCATGTCCTGTGACTCCGCAACCTGTTTTCGCCCCGACTGTGCCGCCTGACTTTTCCTTTTCCCCATCTCGACGGTCTCTCTTAACGATGCATCGTGGAAAACATTGAAATGCAGAGGTATTCGTTGGCGCTCCGGCCGACTTCCCAATCAGTGAAGTTAGCCCCGTGCCGCCATTACGAGATCAGCCACCAGAGAGGTCACGTGTACACGATGAACGTCGGCGATGCCACCCAGCGCCGCTACGTGCGCGCCAGCGACCGACGCCTCGCCGAAGTTGCGGCTCAAGCCGCAGCTCGTATCGACCTGGATACGCTAAAGCACCGACGCTCAGAAGCGGCCGGCGTCACAACCGAGCGCTCCATTGACGGCACAGTCGTGACCGCGACGTGTGTTATCGAGTGCTCAGTCAAGGAGATGCAAGCGTTGCTCACCCCACCCACGAGTGAACGCTACACGTGCGTCATGCGTGAGCTCATCGGTCAGGACTTTATTTACGGTGCCATCGTGCACCGCGCGGAGGAGATCACGAAGCCGGACGTGACGGTCAGGACGGCCACGTTCGTGAAGCGCCACATGCTGGCGCGCAATGAACAGTGGTGCTACGTTAGTGCAGCGAAGTCTCTGGAGCAGAACGACAACGTCGGACCAGGCTTTACCGTCACGCTCGCCACGCTACACCCGGACGATGTGTTCATCGGCAAGGCGCAAGCATCCAGCGTGGTTCACGTCCAAGGGTTGTCCGCGCTGTACCTCGTGACCCCCGAGCAGCACCGAATGCAAAAGGAGGGGCTCCAGAGGCGAGCGGTGCGCGTCACCTTTTGCGCGCACGTGGCGGCGACGGTCCCCGGCTCAGTGAGACCTTCCCCTTTGCGGTGGCTCCTATCGGCAAGGAAGAACCGCGATGAGGTCGACGATGCCTCGAATGGAGTAGTATTGGCTCGAGTGATGCAGCTCGCACGTACACTCCAGCAGTTTCAAGTCGCGGTGCGTCGGCGCCGGTTGGACGCTCAAGTGCTGGCCGACCTCCGGAAAGTCCAGCCAACCAATACGCGCTGTGCCTGCTGCACGCGGCGTCTGGGTGTCATCCGGAGCATTTTCAGCAGCGGCAAACGGGGCAGCACCGAAGACAAATCCAAGGAGGACGCGTCGCACGGCTCCAAGCAGTGTCAGCTCTGTGGCTTCCTTGTGTGTCCTCGCTGTGTGTGCACAATTGACAGGAGTGCGGAGTCAAGCGACTCACCGGATCGCTCCGGCAAGGGCATTAAGTACAGCCAGCCTGTCCATTTGTGTGAACACTGTATGCAGCGTGTTGACGACGCTGACTATGACAACTACTGTGCTTCAGAAAACAGTTTGTCCCCTACTAGCGCCGTCCAGCCTGATAGCCCTACCGCTGAGCCCGCCAGTGCGGCCATCGCACGAGTGTTGAGCCAAGTGCTTGGCAGCGCGACAAAAGAAGAGAAACCGGTCGTCATTCGGGTCATCAAGCATCTTCTCAGCCCGCACAAGGAGCCTCAAGATAAGTTCCGTGCGAATCAAGCGGACCTGGTAAAGAGTCTGGGCCGGTTGGCAGAGGAAGGAGGTTTTTCGGACGAGCTACCGAAAACACCAGTCAAGCTAGTCCCGGAAATCAAGCTGGACGATCACGTCTTGAGTCCGGAAGAGGTAAACCGTCCTCCATTAGCAGGCGCGGCGGGACGTCAGTACGCCCTGCAATATGCCGACGCAGGCAGTGATGCTGAAGACACCGACAGTGTAGAGGAGGCAGAAGAAGCCGAAGAAATCCAAGAAATCGTCAAGGAGATCGCCATTGTGGCGAACCATCCCGTACCAGCGGACGAAGCTTCCAGACTCCATTGGATTGCTTCGCATCCGAACATCGTGGCGCGTATGATGGATCTCCCGGAGCTGGAAATTCTTTGCAACGTCGCGCGCGTTGAGTTGAAATGTGACGCCACGTTGGTTACCATTATTGGTCCCAACGCCTCGTACGTGGTAGCAACCGACAGTGTAGAGGAGGCAGAAGAAGCCGAAGAAATCCAAGAAATCGTCAAGGAGATCGCCATTGTGGCGAACCATCCCGTACCAGCGGACGAAGCTTCCAGACTGCATTGGATTGCTTCGCATCCGAACATCGTGGCGCGTATGATGGATCTCCCGGAGCTGGAGATTCTTTGCAACGTCGCGCGCGTTGAGTTGAAATGTGACGCTACGTTGGTTACCATTATTGGCCCCAACGCCTCGTACGTGGTAGCATCCACGGACCCTGCATGGCGAGGCGTCGAGATTCCGCGTGACCACTCCATTTGCGCCCACACGCTCATGAACGAAGCTCCGCTCCTTGTCCGTCACCCTGAAGCCGATGTTCGCTTTAGCGCGATGAACCTCGTACGGAGAGATGGCGTACGTTTCTACTTCGGCTTCCCGATTAAAGTCTCGTACCCGGGAGGAGGAGGCACCACCGCAGTCGGAACATTCTGCTGTGTGCACGCGGGCGAGACTCGTGACGTCTCGGAATCCCAGTACGCACTCATGACGACGCTGGCGGAAGGTGCAACGCGCGTAATGCAGTCGCGAGCATCTCGCCTTCTTGAGGGCTAGTTGCAAGTGCTTGTAAATGAGAAATTAGACTATCAACACTTTTTGGGTGCGCTTTAATTACTGGTAGCTGTTTCGTTTCGTGAATCCGCTACTTATGACACTTCTGCATTTTTTATACAAAGTGGGAGTTATTATCCCGGAAATACACGATATGTAAAGTCGTAAATGTACCAGTGAATTTGTATGTGGCAGACTGCTGCTCTTGCAAATTTTGGAGAGGTTTCCTGAGCAATCTACACCGTTCTTGTCATCCGCGTGATTGGAACTTGCAAATTTTGGAGAGGTTTCCTGAGCAATCTACACCGTTCTTGTCATCCGCGTGATTGGATCATCCAATTTGGATGTCGTAACTGACACCCAAATGCTCACAGCCGCTGTGAATGCAGATGGAAAAGAACGGAAAAAGGTGCATTGTTTCAAAAAATATGCATTGCGATCAGACAAAATCTAACACTCATCACATGTTACCCGACAGGACCTACTCCCGCTCGCTTTCATTTTCTTTCTCGTCGTCCCCATCTTCACTGTAATCGCGAAGTCGAAGCTCCCGGCGGGGCTTCTTCCGTTGGCCAACTTGTTGACCCGGGCGCCGCAGAACAATACGCTTCCCCAAGTCTGTAGGGATTGCATTCCCACTATCGAAGTCGTCGTGCCAGATTTCAAGCAGGTATTTGCGACGCCCTTGTTGTACCGCCGAATCTTGTTGCAGAGCCAATATTTGGCGTCATCGATGAAGCAGCGTTCACAGAAGAAGTTCGTTGCAAACAACTCTTTTTCGGGTTGGTGTGCAAGAGCGCGCATACCTTACAAGATCGTTGACAACGCTTCTGTGTGCCACTCACAGTCACCCTGTCGTTACGCTGTTCCAGTGCGTGGATCAGACACAGTGGAGTCGGCTTGCGTATTTGTCTTGTTTCCGGGGAGGCGTTGCGACCACACCGTCAAAATCTTCCGGCTTTAGTTGCAGGAGCCGCTTCTGTAGCACACTGTATCATTCTCCGCGCTTCACCGCCACTGTCCGTGAGGCCCGAGTTGCCCCCTGTTGAGAAGTGTAGGAATTTACGAGCGCGAGGTCAACAAACCCCTAAAAACAAGCGCTTGTAGTATTTGTTTAACTTGGTAGAAGTTTGAAGAGAGTATTTCTGGAGGCGGAGTTGATCATGCACGTCAACTCCGCCCATCCAGCGCTGGTAGTCAGTTACGGCCGCAGGACAGGGTACAGTAATTCGCCCAATCTGCTTGATGTTGCGATCAATTCTTGACTCGACATCGCAACGCCTGTGCACAAATAGTGGGCCGGTCTGAGATCCCATCAGTGGAAGGAAATCATACTGGGAATGACAACAGAGCGCGAGAAAGTGCAAGTACCGCCTGGCATACTTGCTGGGCGGGACTTGCGCTTATTTTGACACTGTGGTATTGTAATATACAGAAATCCGTTAGTAATGATCTCAGTTAGCCACAACAATAGCCGACAAGTCGGCGAACAAAGCCGGTGCTGAGTTGACCCAGCGGTTCGGCCCTTCCGGGACAGCGGTGTTTCGTTTGGG
>JAIKVB010001148.1:0-15122 GCA_024679045.1 Phytophthora brassicae
TCTCTCATAAGTTATGGGATAATATTTATGGCAATTACTTCAGCACCAATTTATTTTTCGGCTGCCCTGGCTAGCGATAACTCGGAGTTGAAGCCATCGTCACTATCGTCCATCGCGGCAACACTACTGCCAAATTGGAAATGCGAGAAGGCGGTTGCAGTCCTGACGGCTAGGCTATACATACTTTTCAACTTGCATGGTGGCTACACTATTATTACTTGGTGGTTACTTTTTGTTCGCCAGTGGTTGCGACCTTTTGTCCCGTGGGCAGTCAGTCATGCTCCGTATGTTTGGTGGCGATACACTTTTTATCGACAGACCAAACACCTTTTTTCGGTGCAATAACCCTCCACTCGACGGCGTTGGGGCGGATTTCACGTCGAAAACGGAAGGCTGGCCCTGATAGACATGCCACTTTGGATAAACATACATAGTATTACTACCGGCCGTCCCAATAGCCATTATATCGCGCCAACAAAGGACGATGAACTTACTACTGTCAACACCAGCCGAACAACGTTAAAACGAAAACCAGAGCGACCCAGCAAGAAGAAAAACAAACACTCTGCGGGTCAGTAGGGAAGTAATAGCACGCAGTATTATTACCTATTAATAACATTTTATTTATGTTTTCCCCTATCCTCTGAATTTACCGGTTTGTGGTTGGAGTACAGGCCGGGTGGGACCCCGTCCCGCCAATGTGGTGTCACATTTCGTTTCCTTTTGCTTCCCAGAAGTCTATTTATGGCAGCGCACGTTTTCAAAATTACTACATGTAGCCATGTCTTGCAGATAATAATATTATCTACATCACTACTTTCGGTAAAGTTATATTAGTCGTCATCGACTTGTTGAAACATTATTTTCGTCGACACTTCAGTATAAGACGAGTGATGGCTTTCAAGAAGAAAAGCAAGGATGTACGTGGGTCTTTAGTGGTATAATGTATGTCCATCGGAGCCGGCCAAATTAACATGCATTTGCCTTTCCCACTAAATAGAATCGCTATGTGTACATTACAGAGCGCACCAGGGTGAGCTGAAATGTGTTTATGGTGATACAAAATGCTCTTCGAAGCTAAGCTCACGTACTTGTAGTATCTCCAACACGACATTCCCCCGGTTGATACGGTAGTTGAGGAAGATAAGTTGCAGAGGAAGCTCGTGCTAGCGAGAGAGAGTGGAAACTGGAAGATGGAGGCGCAGTCTTTGATGCAGCTCGGTCAGCTCATGAAGTGGAGAGGCCGTGAAGAGCAGGGAGACGCATACCAGATTCAAGCTTCTTCCATCCTAAGGGCGCATACGTTCGCTGACGAAGATGAGCAAAGTGATTGAGCTGTAGAAACCTTGTGCATTTGGTAACACGGGATGGAATTTACTGTAGCTTGCAAACAATCAATTACTGCGTCTTGTAAATTCAAGCAGCTTCTGCATGGCATATGCGAAATATTTGGTGTCTGCGTGATACTGACGACGTGCATTAGCACCTATAGCAGCTCACTGCCGTCGTAGTTTGCATTATTCGTTTAACCACTTCGCAAATGACTTGGTCTTGAAATGACGCCACGAGGCCCTCAACACCTTTTAACCCATGGCTGCCCTTGTAGTTTCCTCCTAGCAACTCCATGGGGTGCTTTAGTCGTTGTACGGGGATCAGAAACCCAGTCTCATTCGATACAATGAGCTCGTTCATCGGGGATAAGTCGGTAGTAATAGTGACAGCACCAGCAGCCCGAGCTTGGTTGAGGTAGTGGCCATAGCCTTCGAGTACACTTGGACACATGAAGAACGCAGCTTCTGCCATCATTTTTGTGAACTCGGTGCGATCTACGAGCCCTACGTGAAGATTGAGAGGACTGCGACTGTACTTCACGAGTTCTTTGGTTTTTGGCTGGAACAAGCGTTCAAATGTTTTGTTGGCAATGTAAATATCAAGTGGAGGCATATCTGGGACCATTAACTAGCTCTGTAAAAGTCTTGCGTCCCCTTTAATTAAAGTGCTTGTGCCAGCGGTATGAATGAATTTGACGGTAAAAAAATCTTTCAGCTTGATGGCGTTCTCACCCAAACGTTTGCGAGCGAAGTGGGCCTGGTCAGAAGACGTGTGCTTCGTCTTAGAAGACCGTCGTATTGCGTCGATTTTTTCTCTTGTTTGTACCAACTCGTCACTCGATCATAGTATTCCGTTGTCTTGTACAACACCACATCAACTCGGTAGACTTTTTTCCGGGTCGTATACAGGTCGGCTCGTGTTTTAGGTCGTACTCTAGGAGCTCCTCGTCAGGGCATCATACTCCGGCCCACGCGCCGACCATTGCAGACCTCCGCTTTGCTTCGGTTGCAAACGGTCTCTCTGAGGCCTCTTGCACATCGTAGTAATACACTTGAAGATAGAACACCCGACCCAAAACCACGAGCCGACCTGTATACGACCCCGAATAGAATCTACCCATCAACTCTCCAGTAATGAACAAGAGTGAGCTCGAACATCTCGATGTTGGGCATCAGATAGATCGGTTTATCTTCGGCCACCGCGGAGACGATGGCACACCATCCAGTAATGATTGAAGAAAATCATGGGCGTCTTGGGCACAGATCGCAATATTCGACTTCGCGTCTGAGATCAGGATCGAACAGCTTGATTTCGAGAGACCATTCAGGCATCGAGAATTTAAGTCTGGCAAATTGTAAAGAAACGTCAGATTTAACATCACAAACAATTCACAGTAAAAATCAAAACTTACACTTAGCGTACGCGACTGCGTCCTCACAATAACCGTTGCCATGTAGATGCTCTGGTAGAAAAATATCCACGTCGGGGCATTGCCGCAGCGTTGTAGTAAGTAGATCAGAGTTATTGTGGTGTATCACAACTTGAGGATTGCTCGCTGTTCCGTGGCCGTTTGATGCCGAATTTCCATGGCAGTGTCGCGTTCGTGTCCGCCACGCAGTTTTCATGCAGTAAACTGGTCTTACACTTCAAAATTGACAAAAGGCTTTGGAATGTCCAACAGTCTTTCAATATCGTGGCTTTCATTATGTCGAAGCCATATACTAACATGATCCGTCGAGACTTTGAGCAGCGAAGATGACTTGAAAACGAAAACAAAACCCCAGAGGACTAGGAGACCACGAAGAAGCATTATCCGACACCACTCATTTAATGAGTGGTGTCGGATATACATTTAATGAGTGGTGTCGGATGATGCGTCCTAAAAATGTTCCTTGTTAAGTGTCCTAATTGTCCTAAACAACTCGTACTAAGACGCGTCTACGACTTAGGCTGGGAATACGCAGGATTTTTTTTACGATTTTCATTTTGCCCGACTCAAGTGTCAAACAATATTTAAGCTTCAAGTTTGTATTGACTGCTCACGCGCCATCTTTTTTTGTCAGGGCCGATGTCTTTTCATGAAAAGCAGCGCCAGATTCGTTGTCAGAGCAGCAGAAACGTGAACGAAAAGCAACGTACGTTTCTGCTGCTCTGACAGCAAATCTGGCACTCGGCGGTTTGACATCGCAGGCGCTTTTCGTTGACGCTTTTGGTGTTCTTGAAATGCATCAGAAGACAACATCACAGCGCTTTGGCATCGACGACTGACAAAATGTTACGCGAATGTTGACCCAGGTTACACGGTATGCCGTGATTTACGCAGTACCGTGACTTACGCAGTACCGTCAAATTAATGTCATGTGTGGGCTGTCCATAGACATCTAACGATGTATTCTCAGTATAAATTTCCGGGATCTGTCCATAACATAATACTCAGGTATAAGTATCCAAAAATGTGCTAATGAACGAAGGACAACTCTGAATCGTCGATTCATTCATTGATACTGCTTTACACCGTAACTTTATTACTCGAATGTAGCAATCTTTACATGTATCTATCGTATTTCATGATTATTCAGATGTACTGGACGTCTTGGCAAAGACTAGTACCTCTTGCATTGCATTAGCAAAGTACTTTGTGTCTGCGTGATACTGTCGTTTGGCGTTAAAGCCCATTTTCGCTCGATCGTTGGGGGTGGTCGACTGCATCAGATTTTTAACCACATTGCACACATCGGAGCTTTCAAACGAGGCCACGAGGCCACCAACGCTCTTCAACCCATAGTGTCCCTTGTAATTGCCGCCTAGCATCACCATCGGGTGCTTTTGAGGCTTCACAGGAATCAGCAGACCCGTCTCATTTGCTGTGATCAACTCGTTCATAGGAGACAAATCAGTTGTAATGATGACTCCACCTGATGCACGCGCTTGGTTGATATAGTGACCGTAGCCTTCGCCGTAGCTTGGATTCACAAAGAAAGCCGCCTCCGCAGTCAACTTGGCGAAATTTATGCCGTCGATTAAACCTAAATGGAGGCTAACGGGGCTGAGACTGCGCCTGATCTTCAGTTTGTACGAAGGTGGGAACAAGCTATAGAAAGCCTTGCGGTTGATGTACACGTCGATGGGTGGGAGACCGGCAGTATACGTCCAGCACTCCAACACTTCTCTCGTGCCTTTCGAAGAACTACTTCCAGCAGTATGAAGGAATTTGACGTTCGAGAAATCTTTCGATGCAACGGCGTATTCGCCTAGACGCTTGCGGGCGAACAGCGCTTGGTCTGAAGATGTGTGTTTCGTGTAAAACACTTTGGCGTTGCGCGGGTTGCCTTCTTGTTTATACCATTGCGTCACTCGATCAAAACATTCCTTCGTCTTGCAGAGAACAGCGTTGACGCCCCAGAAATGAGTCGCAGTGAGCTCCACCATTTCGATGTTGGGCATCATGTACACGGGTTTGTTCTTGGGCCATCGCTCCGATGTCGGTGCGTCTTTCCAATGGTGATCGAAAAACAACATGGGCGTCTTCGGACACAAGTCAAAGTAGTCGACTTTACGTCCGAGATCGGCATCAAACCACTTCATCTCGAGAGCCCACGCAGGCAAAAGGCGAGACTTGAGATCTGTTTATTGTAGTACTGCGTTAGTGTAGAATTTCCAGTTTAACTAGCTATAGACAAGAAAGAACGTACGTTTGACATATGCAGCGGCATCTTCACAATAAGCGTTGGTACGTTGTTTCATTGGCAAGAAGACGTCGATGTCTGAACACTGCCGAAGCTGCTGCAACAGATCGGAGTCTTTTGGGTGTAGGAGAACGTGGGTATTGTTAGGTTTGGTGCCTGGTATCTGATAGTCAGGCGAGCCGTACTGCCAGGGAACAGATGCGTTCTGGTCTCCCATGCAGACTTCATGTAATAAACTCAAGTGTAGCAGTTCTTCGTCTGGCACAGCGTCTATAGCTGACAAGATATTCGAGAAGCGGTTGTGCCATGGTAGTCGACTTCCGACAGCCCCGAGCAGCGACGAAGTCTCGATAAAAAGCGTCAGGGTACCAAGCAATAACAAAGGTACCAATAGGAAGCACAACCAGCTTTTCCGGGAGCGTGACGACTGCGGCGCCACCGCGTTTTTCATGACAATAAACACGAGAAGTGAACAATGCAGTGCACGACTCGTGGCATCAAATCCTTGCAAATCGTCCTCGCCTTCATGAATCACTGGCTTTCGGGAGAGTCTACCGGTTGGTGCGATGGCAGATTACCGGTACTTGATGACAACATGTGCTGTTCAACCTAAAAACCTTTCTAAAACAACCGACTCGGTAGCGGACGCAATAAAACTTTTGCACGCCTCCGACACCTACGATGGGGTTTCATGCGCTTCATTGGCAGAATGATGATAACTACTAGCAGTCACTTAAATATTGCAGTCTTTCAGTTGGTACTGCGATGCAGTGCAATCTACAGTAGTTCATACGTCCCCCCTTGCAAACTTCCTCAGCTCTTGCATCTCGTTGGCAAAGTACTTGGTATCCTCGTGATACTGATGACGAGCTTTGGCTCCCATGGCTGCGCGTTGCTCAGGGGTTGTCAATCGCACCATTTCCTGCACGGACTTGCAGAGTTGGTAGGAGGATATCGCACCTACAAGACCACTGACATCTCTCAATCCATGTTCACCTGCGTAGTTCCCACCGAGCAGCATCTTATCGTCCATCACAAGTCTTGCTGGCACTAAGACACCCATATCTCTTGATGAAATGAGCTCATTCATCGGGGTTGCATCCGTTGTGAAGATGACGGCTCCAGACGCTCGCGCCTGGTTAATATAGTGGCCGTAGCCCTCACTTCGACTCGGACACATTAAAAAAGAAGCTTCGGCCGTCATTTTCGTGAACTCGGAGCGCTCGACCATGCCTAAATGGACGTTAACTGGACTGCGACTGGAATTTAACTTGGTCTGGTACGGTGCTGGCATCAGGTAGTTGTACGCATTTTCCTCAATGTACACGTCCAATGGAGGCAGACCACTCGTAGACGTCCAGCAGTCCAGCACCGCCCTCGTACCTTTCCAGATACTTGTTCCAGGAGTGTGGAGAACTTTCACATCGGAGAAGTTCTTGACTTTGACTGCGTCTTCTCCAAGACGTTTGCGAGCGAAATGCGCTTGATCAGAAGACGTGTGTTTGGTGTAGAAGACCTCAGTGTTTCGAGGGTTCCCTTCTTGCTCGTACCAGCGTGTGACGCGGTCGTAGCAGACTTTCGTCTTGCACAGCACGGCGTCTGCTCTCCAGTACAACTCGGGTGTGAGCTCGATCATCTCGATGTTGGGCATGAGATAAATGGGTTTCTCCTTAGGCCAGCGAGGCATTGATGGCACGTCGTCCCAGTAGTGATTGAAAAAGATCATAGGCGTCCTAGGACACAAGTCGAAGTAGTCGACGTCACGTTCCAGCTTGTCGTCGAATATTTTCACCTGCAGAGCCCAAATGGGCAGCAGTCTTGAGTTCAAATCTGTTCCTTAAGTTAGTCCTCATTTATTAAGTAATAAGGAGAACAGAGACTCACATTTGGCGTACGCGACGGCGTCTTCACAGTACCCATTGCCATGTAAGTGGAGGGGAAGGAAAACGTCCACGTCGGGACATTGACGGAGCTTCTGCAGCAAGTCTGAGTCGTTCTTGTGGATAACTTGGTCGTCATTGTCGGCCGTTGCGTTGGGTAGTTGATGGCCGGAGCTGCCGAATTGCCAGTTTAGCATTGCGTCCCTGTCGGTCACACAACGTTCATGCAGTAGACTCAAGTGCAGTAGGTCTGCGTCTCTTACGTCCTCGAGTTCTGAAAGTGACTCAACATCTCCACTGTGACTTCTCAACGGATTGTTGGCCATACGCAGTCTTGAGTTTGTCAATTCGTCGCCCCCGAGCAGCGACAACATCTGCACCGCCAGTGTAAGCAGCCCCAGTGCCAACAGCACCACAAGCAAGCGGTGCAGCCAATTGGGCGGAGACTTGAACTGTTTCATGCCAGACGAGAAGTGACCGTCGTGTGCAGGGGTGTGGGCAGATTCCGTCGCTCGAAGGGATGGTGACGGATTTTGGGCCGTAGTGGATACCAGTAAGCAAAATGCTGGTAAAAACATTAGGGTCGTGTACGGGTCGGATCACAGATAGGTCGGACCTTGACAACACCAGCCTTCTATATGATATTGTACAATACGCTCGACATTAACTTTGGCCATTAGCACTCGACAACAAGTATCGATGGTGATCAACCTCAGCACTGGCCTATTACTTACTTTACTATCTCTATTCCTCTGTGTAGACTTCTCACTTGCGTTCGCTCGTAATGACCTCGATATCTTCACTTGTAGTTTTGAATGCGTCAGCTTGTTGCCGTGCAAGGACGCGTAACTTGAGCATTGCTTGTTCAAAGTACTTGGTATCCTTGTGATACTGCCGCCTTGCGTTTTCGCCCATAAATTTCCGCTGCTCAACACCAATATCGTTGATTAAATGCTCCACCGTGCTACACAAGTCCTTTGAGCTGAAGTAGGCCACCATACCAAATACATTCTTGAGTCCGTGACGTTTCTTCGACTTGCCGCCTAAGAAAATATTGCGGTCGTAGCCTATCCTGGTTCGCACTTTCAATCCCATGTCATCGGTCTCGATCAACTCCTTCATCGGGTCTGCATCTGTAGTGATAATGACACCGCCGGATGCGCGCGCCTGATTCATATAATGGCCATAGCCCTCCATCTGACTGGGACACAGGAAATAGGCGTTCTCCGCCACCGCTTTGGTGAAGTTGGTCGCAGCCACCTCGTCCGTCGTGAGTCGGATTTGACTCTTAGTAATGCGCTTGTTGTATGCCCCTCTGAACATCCCGTCGTACGCCCATTTGTGAATGTACAGATCCAACGGTGGGAAGTTGGGGCGAGACAACCAGCACTCAATTACTTGCCGTGTACCTTTCCAGTAGCTGCCGCCCACTGTATGGATGAACCGCACGTCTTTAAAGTCCTTAGGCTTGACTTGATCTCCAAGAATACGTCGCGCGTAACTTGCCTGATCCGACGATGTGTGTTTGGTGTAGATCACTTGGGTGCTGCGAATATTGCCTTCCTGATCGTACCATTTGTTCACGCGGTCCTCGCAGATGCGCGTTTTGCAGAGCACAACGTCCGCTCGCCAGAAATGGGTTTCGTCCAGCTCCCACATCTCAATATTCGGCATCAAATACACTTTCTTGTCCTTAGGCCACCGTGATGATGACGGGATGTCCTCCCAGTAGTGTTGGAAGAAGATCATGGGCGTCTTCGGACACAAATCAAAGTAATCCACTGTACGCCCAGTTTCCCGGTCGTACATCCGCTTGGTCAGCGCCCAGAGTGGCAGGAGCCTCGAATTAAGGTACTTTGTGTAAGCCATCGTGTCCTCACAGTAGCCATTATTCCGCACCCCGGAAGGCAGGAACAAGTCGACGTCTGGACACTGTTTAAGTTTTTGCAGTAAGTTCGGATCGTCCTTGTATATCAATGTAGCCATGTTGAGCTTTTCATTGTCCTGATTGGCTCCAGGGGCTCCAAACTGCCACGAGACGATTGCGTCCTTGTGTGCAATGCAGGCGCCATGCAGAAGACTCAAATGAAAGAGATCGTCAGCCGTCACTTCTTCGCTGCCATTGGAGGCATTTTGACGCTGCATCAATTCGTCTAATGTGACAGTTGCCACCATTTGCTCGTCTTGGCCGCTGGAAGAACCTCTTCCAAATTCGGTTCGATGATGTAGCAATTGTTGCGAGTATTCTGAGCTATTTGAGGTGCTGGTGGGCGCTGCTCGTCGCAACTTCGGGTGGAAATCTAGCGGAACCTCTTCCAAATTCGGTTCGATGATGTAGCAATTGTTGCGCGTATTCTGAGCTATTTGAGGTGCTGGTGGGCGCTGCTCGTCGCAACTTCGGGTGGAAATCTAGCGTTGACGCCTCGAGCACAAGCGCCAGGAGGCCTGTGGCCAGCAGCAACGCCAGGATACTGCGGATCCAGAGGTTCGTGGACCTTCCGCTGTTGTCAATCATGCTCAAGTGATACGAACGGGTAGAATAAGCAAGTGAAGAGGCAGGAAAGGGATAGTCGGGATTGGCTCTGTGTCTATCATTTGCCCATTTTTTGTCTCACGTCGGTGTTACAAACGAGACGGTTTAGGACAAAAGGTGGTGTGATAGGACATTTGAATATAACGTTTTGTATTGGCATATTCATTAGGTACCAGCCTTTGACATCAACGATATTTGGAGCGACTTTTGTGTGGCGAGCTATGGATACATTTGCATATGGCGACTCAATTCGCAGTAGATTTTTTTAGGGTCGCCGAGGGCATCTTTTGCCAAATAGTTGGTACTATTGTATTCGTGAGAAAGGCTGTAAGGGAGACAAGCGCGTAGCCGCAGCAAACCCGGGCGGAGTGCCTGCGAAGCAGGGACGCGCAGTATTAAATATTATCTCGAGCGAAGCGAGGTGCAGGGCTGACTGATCAACGTTTTGCAAAAGACGAAACGACGCGTCGTTTAATTGGCTGAGACAGGTGCGACGTATACATGTACGATCCGAAAAAAAGTTTCCCTACCCCACACACTTTCCAATCGAAAGAAAAAAAGCTTCGTGCAGAATTTTTACCAGCACCGGATAATCCATGTCTACAGTACTTAATACTCTCCGTCGGGGGCATCATCCTTTCAGTGTCTAAAACTAATTCGACTGAAGTCGCGAGCCAGGGCGGCTAGCATCAACCCGACTTTCATCAGCAGATCATCGTTTGCCACCGCCAAATTGATTTTCACAAACATAGTACATGTATTAATAGTGATAATAACAACAAAGGGCAGCCCGAATTAATGTAGCCATCTTTATCGTTTATCTGATTCCGCCTTCTATTGGTGTAAACTCGTCTCTGATTCCGCCACATAAAAGCTAACTGCCACAACGTCCCAACTGCCTTCCATGACTGTTGCGCCGCGTGCGCGCTCCGGCAGCGTCAGCTCCACACGCCACCGGTCACTGGGTCTTCTACTTGGTCTTCTGGTGTTTCTCGTGTTGGGTGCACTCACTCTGGAGCTGTCAGTCGTGACCCCAGATGCCCCCGACGTGGAGGAATACAGGGACGTACTGCACGTATTGGACGCCGCCGCAGCCGCCGAAGACGCCGACAAGGCGCCTACCGACGCTTTATACCCAGATGAAGTGTTTAAGACTGACTGGAGACTGAAAATCCAAGCGGACGACATTCTGCACGAGGCGGCGCTGCACCGCGGCTGCGTCGCACACAAGACCAGCGTCATCCAGTGGACATTTGGCCAGAATGAGTCCTCAGATCTTAACCAATTGATTAACGAAAGCGATCCGCAGCTGCTGCAGAAGCTGAGACAATGTCCCGATGTTGATGTCTTTCTACCTGAAGGACTGCGGTCTTTCGGATACTGTGAAGATGCAGCAGCTTACACCAAGTGTACGTACGTTGCCAAAATATTTGAGCTCTATTGTTGTCACCCTTTCTTATTTGAGTAATTGTGTACTTGTGATCTATTTTTTAGTCTTGCAGTCTAGGATGTTGCCACGTTGGGTACTGGAGCACAAATTTCACGATGAAACGAGAAACCGTACGACCATGTACCATGACTTATGTCCGAACACGCCCATGATCTTCTTTAATCATTACTGGGAAGACCTTCCGGATGCACCTGATTGGCCCGCATCAAAACCTCTGTACTTGATGCCCAATATGGAAATGTACGAGCTAGAGAGTGAACATTACTGGAGAGCAGACGTCATTCTATGCAAAACGGCGCTGTGTTCGAGGTATTTACGAAAGTGGTTCAGTCAGGAAGGCAATCCGAGAGGCACACGGGTGCTGTACACGCGTCACACGACGTCCAATTTGGCGTTGACGTTTACGAGTCAGTTGAATGCTAGTGAAGCGCAGTTAAGACCCGAGAAGAACTTCTCAGACGTATCATTCCTCCACACGGCTGGCACAAGCATCCAGAAAGGTACCCGCAAAGTGCTCGATTGCTGGCTCACAAGACCAGATCTACCCCCACTGCGGCTGTACATGGCTCAAGATTTGTTCGACGGCGCGTTTAAGTCCAAGTACGGTGCCAAAATTAACGAAAGCGAGAACGTTTTCCTCCATACAGGGCGACTAGAACCTGCAGCTTTTGGGCAACTGATTACCGACGCAGCCTTCTTTATGTGTCCGAGTCTGCAGGAGGGATATGGGCACTATATTAACCAGGCGCGTTCGTCTCGAGCTCTGATCTTCACGACGGATATCGCGCCAATGAATGAGCTGATCACTCCGACATCTGGTGCGCTGATTCGAGCACGAGGCATCGCTCACGACGGACAGTTCTTGGGTGGGAAGTCGAAGAAGAAACACGCTCTACGTGATGTCCCGGGTTTTGTTGCTGATTTCGGCGGTCGAGCGGTGTGCGACGCTGTCACAGACATGCTCAAGAACACGACGCCCGAAGAGCGCGCCAGGCGGGCCGACAAGGCGCTGCAGCAGTATTATTTCGATACGGTCTTCTTCGCACAGAAGATGCAGGAGCTGCGCGATTTCGCGCGGGCGCATAGCCATCTTGGTCGGTCCCATGGTACGTTGAGGCGGCACGAAGACGAGTCGAAAGCGGCGACTTAACCTTTCCACACGGAAGTAAAGCGTAGAGTTAGTTGTGTGGCTGAAGACACCCTCGTCTCGTGTAGTTTGGGGACCACCTTGATAAAATACAAGAAATACCTTGACACAAACCCGCATATCAGCCCGAGGTCGTCAATTCCGGATCATTTCGACGATGTGTTTGCATCCAGTTCTGAAAAGAATTGCTTCGACTCCTGATTATTGGACTCTTTAGATGATCACGACCGAGTTTACGCTGGCGATCCCAGGTCTGCGCACTTAGAATCCGTTCTGGAAGATTTGTGACTTCACCAACAGGGTTGGCCCATGAGTCGGAGATGTTGAAGTTTGTTCGCTACTTTGGATCAGTTTCCGATTAGCGTCTTCCATGAGGACGTCCTTGATGGTGCCTCATGAAGCCTTTGACATTGTCTCTAAAACTTTAAACAAGAGGCCACAATCATCTCCATCATTGCTACTAATATTGCTCTGTATGCCTCCGGTGTTAACGCTCTGGTCGATTTCAACTGAGCTGTCCTTGTTAACACCAAGTTTCACCACTGTCAGTGCCATTCAACGCATCCTAAACGCTGCAGAAGAAGCTTCTCCGGTACTCGACAGCACCGACGAATCTTTGTTTTCCAACGCTACTTTTTACCCAGAAGAAGTGTTCAAAGTCGACTGGAGCAAGCATGTAAGAAACCGTGACATTCTTCACGTAAGTGCACTACATCGTGGATGTGTCAACTATAAGAACAGCGTCATCCCATGGACCTTTGGACGTGTCGGTCAAACTAAAAGTGAAGAACTCAACGAATTAGTAAATCACAGCGACCCGAATCTGCTGCAAAAACTTCGAAAATGTCCTGATGTGGATATTTTACTACCTGATTTGCGTTCTTTTGGCTACTGCGAAGATGCTTCCGCCTACACGAAATGTACGTTGAATTAAGAGTTTGGGCGAGCTAATAACGACTAAAATGCTACCCATTTGCGTTCTTTTGGCTACTGCGAAGATGCTGCCGCCTACACGAAATGTACGTTGAATTAAGAGTTTGGGCGAGCTAATAACGACTAAAATGCTACATTTTACGCAGTTCTGGAGTCGAGAATGTTACCGCAATGGGACAATTTGAAGATGCTGCTCGGAATCGCTCAATAACGTACCATGACTTATGTCCGCACACTCCCATGATCTTCTTTAATCACTACTGGGAGGGAGCAATCGATGCGTCCAACTGGCCCGTAGCGAAACCAGTTTATCTCATGCCCAATATCGAAATGTACGAGCTAGAGAGCAAACATTATTGGCGAGCTGACGTCATTTTGTGCAAGACAGCGCTCTGTGCTCGATACCTGCGCAAATGGTTTCGTCAAGAGGGAAATCCTCGAGGCACTCGCGTGGTTTACACTCGTCATACGACAACGAACTTAGCGTTGACTGTCAAGAGCGAAGTGAGTGCGAAGAAAGCGAACGACTTGTCGACGAAAAACTTCTCCGACATTTCGTTCTTGCACACAGCAGGCAAAACTATCCAAAAAGGGACGCGCCAGATCTTGGATTGTTGGCTGGATGAACTCGATTTCCCACGACTGGACTTTTATATGGACCAAGAGCTCTTTCAGAGACTACGAAGAGCGGATCAGTGAGAGTGGAAATGTTTATTTACATACTGGTCGGTTGTCGGCTGGAGAGTTCGGACGCGTAGTCTCTCAAGGTCGCTACTTCTTGTGTACCAGTATGATGGAAGGTTACGGTCACTACATCAACCAAGCTCGCTCATCCAATGCGTTTATCATCACGACGGATGTTGCGCCAATGAATGAACTCATCACACCAACATCAGGTGCACTTGTGAAAGCGACAACGATCGCGTATGGAGAACAGTTTATGGGTGGAGTATCAGACAAAGACTATGCTCTGCGTAACATCTCGGGACTCGTTGCCAAGTTTGAGAAGGAGGATGTATGTGATACTATAGTCCATGTATTGCACAACTTGACGTCGGAAGAGCGAGAAGCTCATGCTGAAAGAGCTCTTCAGCAATATTACTTTGATACAGTCTTCTTCGCTTACAAGATGAAGGAAGTACGGACTTTTGCTCGTGCCATGAGCCATCCAAGTCTTTGTGGTAGGATTCTCATCGGTGGCTCATCAATAGTGTAGGAAAAACATAGATATTGCGTTGAAATATACTCGTATCACCTTGAAATTTGGTGATTGATCCTATTTTCCGACGAGTCAAGTGCCGACGGTTGACCTCGATCTCAGTTCGTGTTTTGATCGTACTCTGTCCTTGTGATCGTCCATAATGGACATTATGATGCGTCTTAAAGGTGCAGGCTTCTCGGCCATTGCGAACGCTTTTCGTGAACGTGAGAAGAGATTGGGTGGGGGTTTGCCACTACTGGACTTTGTAGAGATTGTGTTACCAGGACTACCACGATCTAAGACAGCAGAGGAGAAAGCGGCCAGTGTGAGTGCACTCGTGGACCTCTTTGAGGACATTGATATTAACGGTGATGGAGTCATGGAATTTGACGAATTCACAAGTTTCTGTGTTGACGCTGGGATGTTAGCGACACGAACTCAAGTGGCTACAATCAAGCATCGGTATGAGAGAGACGCTAACCGTGCATTGAAAACGACAGCAGCTTTAGTTTCTGGCCCCATCTCGAACTCGCAGGGATCTACCGCTTTAAGTTCTCTTAATACTGGTATTGAGAAACTCCGATGGTCAGCAGGGTTCCGGATGTTCCTCGTACTGGAGAACGCAGCTAGATCTGTGAAGCTTTTCACGAGTGAAGGGAAATTTGTGACTGAAGTGAGTGTAAGTGGTGATAAGCAGAGCCAAAGTGGAGGAAATAGCACTACATTATCCACTGGAATTAGTACTGGGATGCCTATCAACGATGTTCTTCTTGTAGGTGATGGAGTGGCATTTGTGACGCCTACTTCAGTAACTCCTCCATCAGCATCTAGTGTATCGATCCTAGACGCTGTTTTTATTCATCGTTATCAGTGGCTTGGAGTCAGTACAACCGATTTTGCCATCTCCTTCTACGACATGAGCGACTCGAGAAAAGTACCATCAAGTACGAATTCTTCTTC
>JAIKVB010001149.1:0-15118 GCA_024679045.1 Phytophthora brassicae
TTGCGTTCTAGTTGCGTCGTGTTGATTGTAATGACTGCAACTTCAAATGGCTGCAGTAGGAGACTACCCAGTCCTTTACCTGCAATTCCAGTTAGTTCCTGAAAATCTGTACCATTAAGCAGCCGATCGCTTGATAATGGAACGGGACTAACACGTTGCAAGACTTCGTTCCCAGTTTTAATGCACTTAAAAATGTCTTGAGATCCAGCAGCAGACGTTGTACCATTCGGACACTTAAACATATCTGAACAAGCACAAGCGTCCAATCTTAGTAAATCCTCTTCTTTTTCCTCCGTTGAACCGTCTACAAACCCAGCAACATCAAGAGTTTCTTCACCAAAAGCTTCAATCAACTCAATCGCATGATGCAAATCGTACACAAACGGATCCACAGGAGCAATTTGAACTGCATATTTTGCATCCACTAGCGTACGAAGCTCTGCGTACGATAAAACTGCAGTCGTTTCCGTCCATCCAGTCTGAAAACCCACCCCACTACCATTTTCTACTACAAACGAAGTCAAATCAACAAGTTCCGACCCAAAAGTACCGGGAAAAGTGCACTGAATAGCCGAATTGTGAACTTCCGTCCAGCCGAACCTTTTTGTATCATAAACTGTAGTGTGTGCAGTCGTTGGAGGCTTCGTACACTTCCAGAGCTGAAATACCCGACGTACAATTTTCATTTGTGCAACACAGTCGCATGCATTGCGACGAAGTGCTAACTCAATTGTTCTCCACTTGTGATCTCGCGCACAAAAGCGATTACGCTCTTCAGCGCGATTTAAGACGATTTGCTTGTCGGAATTCATGGGATCTTTTCTCAACCGGTAAATCGCACTTAAATCTTCGTCAATCCCGTCAAAACAACGCATATCATGAGCAGATACAGCTCGAATGTCACCTTCCCCAACGTATTTCGTGTAGTTAACGTAAAGAAACGGATTACTGCTCTCACTCGAAAGATGTCGTCGAAGAGCATCGTTTGCAATCTCCCCAAATTCTGGATTTGCAGTCCCCGTCGGACAAAAGTAACCGGCCGGGCACATATTACGTTCTTTTTGCGACTCGGCCGTTCCTGCGACACAAAACTTGCCCATCGGACATAATTCGTGGAGCTGACCTCGTGGGGAATCAAGGGTTAAGTCGGGAGTTGTTCCCGCTCCACAGACGTAACCAGCAGGACATTGGTGTGAGAAAGCTGTATCAGCTGTAGTGGATGCGTCACATACGTAACCTTCAGGACACGGTTGAGCTTGAGCTACAAGTTCCTCAGTGGACGAAAGTTTCGACCAAACTGACGAAGAACAGAAAATGTCAGCTTCACAAGTACCAGGATACCATTGTTTTCTGTAGAAAAACCCACGAGTGCAATTGCGTGTAACATCAAAAGCTCTGGAAGTTGGTAAATCAATTGCTAATGATCCACGTTCAAACATACTTGGAGCAGGATATTGTCCAGTATCACCGTACCCTTGATGAGGAATTCCAGCTCCAGTACTGATTTCATACAAAGGACCATGAAAGTCGGCGAATCGTTGGTACAAATCGGATCCTCGAGGCTGCGAGTTCTCATAGCAGCGACCATTGTCCCGATCAGGAAGAAAGTGAGCTCCACGACCGAATTCATCAATCCAAGGCTCCAAAAGAACACCAAAAAAGTAGTTTGATCCTCGTTCAAGACACTGCGCGAAGGTTAAAGTCGCTGCTACTGGCGTGTAGACGTACGGTAGATCATCCACTGTACACGGATTTGATATGCCGTCAATCGGGCAAACGGTGCCAGGAGCACATTCGAGACACTCTTCAACTCCACGCAACTCCCAGTTCTTTGACCACGTGCCTTGAGGACAAGCTAAACAAGCCAAACCATCAGCAGATAAACTACCACGATACGAACCTGGTGAACAGATAGTAGCAACTGCAGTGCCGTCATTTTCACACGATGTTCCAGGTGGACACGGTACACACTCGGTGGATTCAATTGTTGGTGCGTAATAGCCTGGAGCACATTCAGCAGCGGAGACTGTGCCTTCTAATTGAGCAAAAGTATGGTGCGTAATAGCCTGGAGCACATTCAGCAGCGGAGACTGTGCCTTCTAATTGAGCAAAAGTGCCTTTTGAAGTCGGAATGGGAGCTGCTGTACCGCTTGGACAAGTGAAACCTCGAGGACAAAGAACCTTTTGAAGTCGGAATGGGAGCTGCTGTACCGCTTGGACAAGTGAAACCTCGAGGACAAAGACCGGAACCTTTAGCAGAATACGAACCTAATTCACAGTAGAAACCTGCAGTGCAGTTCTGTGGGTAACGATAGTCTCCAACGCGAACTTCATCAGCTACGACACCTTTAAGACAGTAAGTACCAGGTTTACATGGATACGGTCGTAATCGCGTGTCATTTCGGAACCCATCGGACGTTGCGGTACCTTCAGGACAGTAGAAACCTCGTGGACAAAGACTATTTGGTGACGAAAGGGAAGGTTTACTGCACACGTAGCCTGGAGGACATAAAGCTGGCAGAATTCGACCATATCCTGGACAGATAAAGCCAACTGGACAACTTGTACAGTTCGATTGTGCGATCATTCCATTGAAAGTACCTGGAAGACAAGGTAACGAGGAAATGTGACCTGTTTGAGGACAATATGAGCCTGCAGGACATGGAATTCGCGTGCCAAAAGGACAGTAAAAGCCTGCTGCACATTCTCCAAAACCTCGTGGGTTTGAACTGCCTTCAGGACAATACATGGCTTCAAGACATGGCTGGGCATTTGAGAAGTTTTTCATCAGTAAATCACTGGCTGCAGTACCAGGATGACAGTACGAGCCAGCAGGACAGGCGATTGGTCTTCTTAGAGCAAACTCCGTCGAGTCGTAGTCAAAAGAGGCGTCTTGGACTCGTAAATTGTCTGAATCAGCGAGTTTTAAACACGAATCATCCAGACAGAAACGTCCACGTATGGGACCATTAAACGAAGAACCTGGTGACAATGGCAGTTGTCTTAACTCCATCCAGAAGCGAGAAGGACGAGAACTTAACTGCAGACCGAAATCTTCCGTCTCATTCCTCCAACAACCACTTTTTCGAGCTTGAAGACTGGAAAGAGGAGCTTTAACTCGTTGACGACGCAATGTGGTAGTTTTTTCAGCAGCAGTTGAAGACGCGATTAACATCCCAGTGTAGCTTGGTGTCGGGGTACAACTCGTAGCTGTTGTTGCTGTTCCTTCGAGACAATAATGTCCTTCTGGACATGGTTGATCTGCTTCTTCAATGCCAGTAACATCACAAACGAAGCCTGCAGGACACAGACGTGGTACATGAAGACCTGTATGAGGACAGTGATAACCTATGGGACATCGGAGACAAGCAGCTTGTGCCGTTTTGGGCTGGTACGTTCCTCGTGGACACTGAGTGAAGACAGTATTACCCACACCAGGACAAAAGGTGCCTCGTGGACACGGAATTTTCCCGTTGACGCCTTGAAGTTGCTGTGGACAAAAGTATCCGGTCGGACACGCTCCTAAGAACTCAAATACGACGTGACTGTTTGTAAAATCTTTCCCATTGTTAGAAACTTCGAAAAGAGCGTGTCTTGGCTGAGTTAATTCGTGAAATTTGCTGAAATCTCGTCTAGAATCATCGTAATTCATCGGATGAGCGACTTCACATAGCAACAACTTGGAAGTCACAAAAGTTGCTGTAAATATTTGCAGTCCAAGACGACAGGAAAGTGCTGTCGTGTTAATAAAATTCCGTCCATAAGCGAAAATTGTAAGTGGTTCGAGACTATCAAACGCTCGATTTGGTGCGATAATCTCCACGGATTCGTCTTCGTAGTAGAGAAAATTAATCCCACTGAGCGAGAAATCCTGCTGGTTGTTTGACACTTCTACAGATAATAAACGAGTAAGATACTGCGGATAATAATGAGCTTCAGGGAACAAATACACGCTCCCAACGTTTGGATCTGCCCACTTATTGCGAAATTCTGGTAGTGGGGAAGGTACGAGCCCTCCACTGTTTTTAGGTAAAGGTGGAGTTATACATCTCATCTTTGACGGACTTAGATATATCCCAGGAGTCAACAGATACCCAAATCGACATGTTAGTAGTGAGGAATTCACAAATTCTACACCTTCAACGTCAATTTTAGTGCCTGCTGCAAAAGCTGGACCAAATGTAGGAGAAATAGAGCTGATTCCTTGCTCTGCGTAATAAATGAAGGGAATTAATGTGTCTGTATAGTCCTGAGCATTTCGAGTGACTTTCAGTGTAAAAACGCCGGGACTGTGAGGTGGAGCCATACACAAAATCTCATCATAACTTTTCCAATTAGCTACAACAACAATTTCAGCAAATTTGCAGCGAATTGTATCCGTTTTTCGGAATAATCCACCAGTGATTCGAACCGAGAAATTACCCATTGTCGATCCAAGTGAAGGAAAAACGGAATTAACTTTTAAATCGCGGTCGTACGTAAATATTCGCTTGCTTTTTGTGAAAATTGATGCAGAATATTCATTTGTATCACCAAACAACCCATGATTTGCGATTTCCATGTCCACATCTCCTTCTTTTAGTGCACTAGGAGATACACAAGTAAACTGAGTAGAACTAATGAAAGTCGCAGCAGCTGTGACGCGAGTACCAAATCGACAGCGGAGACTGCTTGTATTCCGGAAATTAATTCCTGTGATTAAAATCTCAGTTCCGCCTAGTAGTGGACCGTGATTTGGTTCAAAGCCAAACACATCTGGCGATGGACTGTAGTGGTAAACTACACCATTTGTCGAATAGTCCTGACCGTTTGAAGAAACCTCCACTGCCACTTTAGCTCCATCGAGACCGTAACCTTTTTCAAGTCTTACGACTGTAGTATCAACGGAAGATCCTCCAATTTCTACTGAGTTCAATTGTAGCAAATTCATATCTAGAAATGCTCGTGGGAAGGTTACAATCCACTCATAAGCCCAATTTTGTACCATATTTCCTAAAGACACTGTCGTTCCTGCTAAATTCTGTAGTAGTGACAATTCTCGAGCCATAGTCATTGTATCAACGTTAAAAGGTAAATTTGACGTTTTCTCAGGAACACAATAATTGCCTAGCGTTAACTCTGTGCAAGTTTGCTTAGTGCTTCGTAGTGAAAATGATCCCGAGAGCGATGCTAATGTCGACGCAAAAGTTACGATGTTGACAGCCAAATCAGATGGGTTATTTGACTCTATTAACTCAATACTCAACGGAATGGGAACTAAGCGCGTTCCCTCACTCAAAAGAATTAGCCACGTATATCCAACACCAATTGAAGAAGGATATCGTCTTACAATGGAAACACCGAAACCTTGGATAGTATTTAGTACCGTTTTCAACTCTTCAGGCAACATCAAAGAAGTACCGACAATTGTACTGCGTTTTCCATTCCACACAACATTAAAACTCACTGTTGGAAGTAACAAACTTCTGTAGATCGAGAGACTTTGAACCTCACTATGTCCCCCAATGCGTTGGGATTGAACAATTGCAGTTATTCCAGTTCCTATTAATTTCTGCGGGTCGATTGTCATCATAGCTGGTACCGCAACCGAAGCATCAAGAGATAGAAACGTCACATCCCACTGTATTGAGTTTCCATCTTGTGCTTTAATTGAACTAACGGATGTCAAACTTGGAAGTTTCTCGAGTTCATTCTGTATTGACGTCAAACTCGCAGTTTGTACATCAATATCTGCTGTGTTTTGACCCCGGAAAGCGATCTGGAAAGTGCCACTGAGTTTTTGTGTCTCCTGTTGCAGTAAATTCACTTGAAGAGCCACATTAGAGCCTAAAAGTGTGTTGCTGTAGTGAACAGTGAATAATTGACTGGGTTTTAGCATTCCTAATGGAAAAGTAACCTTCCATGTCATTCCACCGGATAAACTCGAACTTAAACGTGATACTTGTACTCCATCATCAAAAGGTATAGATTGCAGAAACTGAATAGCAATTGCTAGCTCTTCCGACGAAATGTTCCACTGAAGAGAAGGAGTGCGAAATTCTCCATACGAAAGTGAAAAAGTGCCACTGATAGGGTTTACACCTTCTTGAATGATTTCAGATAAAAGGTTAATTCCTATTCCAGTAAGATTTTTATTTACGATTCGAAGCTGTTCGACATTTCCAAGAACCGTAGGAAATGTGACGGTAAATACAATTCCAAATGCTGGCGAAAGTTGCGAAATAGCAACTTGAATACCTTTCCCAATGCCACTTAAGAGCGATAACGAATCTTCAACTTCTTTTGCACTAACATTTATATCCATTTCTGTTGATTCCTGGTTATTCCACGTAAATCTCATACGACCAATTATTTCATTTCCACGTTGAGTTTCCGTGATAACAAGAGTTGGAGATTCGCCTTGAAGATTCGAATCTCGTAGTTGTAGCATGGGAACATTTCCAACTGATCCTGGAAATGTTACGAGCCAGGATCCCCCACCATTTACACTTCCAGTCGTAGGTGTAACAGTGATCGAATCAATAGATGGTAAAGCATTGAGTGCTGTTGCTATGTCCACTGCATTAGCATCAAAATTCAAGACTGAAGTCACTTCTCCACGGAATGCAAGAGTGAAATCACCACTTAGAGTTCGCCCTGTACCTACTGCAACTTGTGTTACCGTTTGACTAGAACCACATGCCAAGTCGTCCAGATCTCCAGCCCAGTCAATGAAAGTGATGACCCATGGACCCCCTGCATTGCCTGATACACTTACTCGCCCAAAATTTACACTGCTAAATGCTCCAAGAACTTCACTCGCTAACGCGTCAAACTTTATGGGACCAGAAATACTTGAATCTAAACTACAAGTAAAACTTCCACTTGATAAACTGGTTGAAACCTGCTGCTGTTCACCTTTCGCTCCACTAAAGTCGAGAGCTACGGCTAGTTGTCCATTTCCGCCTGCAAAGTGACTAGTATCACCTATGATAGTCCGAGTTCGACCAGGATATCCCGCAAATGTTACTTTCCACTCGTAAGCATTATTCAGGAATGGACCAGTTCGTGTGACTGCAACAACATCTTTTGCTGTAGTTAATGCTTTCAGAATATCCATAACTTCATCTTCAGTTGCGTCGTAAAGTATAGGAAGAGAACTTTCTCCATCAATTTGAAGAGAAAACGATCCTGAGAGAGGTGGTCCTTGTCCTTTAATAGTCTCTTCAACAACCATAAGGAGATCATTTGAACCAGAGTCACCAAGAGAAAGGTTATGGATCTCTAACATGGGTACATCGCCAACGCGATCAATAAATTCAACTGCCCACGTACACGAACCAAGAGATCCACTCGTCGTCTTGATAACAGCTACACTTCCAATATTTTTAAGAGATTCTAAAGCAGCTTTAACCTCTTCTTTTGTAGCGTAAGAAGTCAGTACATTCGTCTCAAATCCCTCCAAGACAAGCCGAAACGAGCCTCCAATGAATGTCGTGGCTCGTAACTCTATTAATTGTACTTCATGCACTGAAGAAGAAATTGACGTCAGAAGAGTGAAAATCTCCCCCGAAAACGCCTGCGAAGTGACCTGAATTAATTGTATTTCTTGAACAACATCACCTGATACTGTTAGTCTCTGGATTTCAGGAACGATAGCATCACCAGATGTGACGATTTCTTGTATTGTTGGCTGTAAAGGCGACGACGATATAGCGATTCGTTGAATTTCAGGGATAAAAGTCTTGGTGGACAATTTGATGCTCTGAACTTCGTGAATAGCGTTCAGTTCTGGAGCAATACATCGAGCAGTAGTTGTAGTTAGAACTGTAGCCATCGCCACTGCGTCTCCAAATCGACAAGATATCGTCTCAGCACCAGCACTGAAGTTCCCACCAACAATATCCACAAATTGTCCGCCTTCAAGATCTCCACTTACAGGATAAATTCGGGACACGTACAAGGGTTCTACATACGCAAACGAGAGATTAAATTCTCCATAATCAATAGAATTATCTGAAATCTTGATTGAAACTTGCTTCGGAGCATTAATTGCTGGTGTTCTGCAGCCAATATGGGTCGCATTTGTGTATTCTGCTGTCACAATTTGAGATCCTATTTTGCAGGTGTATTCCACATCAGCATCGAATAAAATACCGAAGATATGAAGAAGAGTACCTCCGCTAATAACACCGTTTAATGGCGTTAACCGTAGTGAGCTCGACAAATCCACGATATAGTCAAAATCAGTGGCAAACACATCGAAGTCCAGTGAATTAGCACCAATAGCTAAGTGAACTGTCTTTGCAGTCTGTACCAGAGGTGAAATACACACAATTTCATTGGAATTTGATACAATTGAACCTTCAAGAACTTCTGTACCAAATCTGCAGTATACAACTTTATACGGGTATAAAGACGAGAGCGATAAGTGGACTGAAGTCCCTCCTCGAGTTGGTCCTCGTGTTGGTCTGGCCCAAATTACTTCCAATGTTTTTAGATCAATTGGAGCCAATACCTTTTCCATTAGTGACGGATTGAATGTAAAACGCCTACTTGTTGGTAAGAAGTCCACGCCGTTATTTGAGACGTAAATTTGAGCAACAGCAGAAGCATTTTGATACCAGAGATCTCCAGAAAAAGGTAGAGCAGTTTTTAAAGACGGTGTAATACAGCTTAAATAATTCTCACTGTAAAACTGAGCTGGAACTGTCATTCGAGATGGTTGTGGCTGACTTGGTAGATTTATCATAGATCTCCTGAAAAAGGCAGAGCAGTTTTTAAAGACGGTGTAATACAGCTTAAATAATTATCACTGTAAAACTGAGCTGGAACTGTCATTCGAGATGGTTGTGGCTGACTTGGTAGATTTATCATAAATGCGCAGGACAATAAAGGTGAATTAATCACACCTGTCATGCTAATTTTAAGTTCAGTGCCACCAGTACACGGCCCTTCGTCTGGAAACATGGAGATAAATTCCAGTACATTAGTGTACTCAAACACGGCTTGTGAATCGGAAAGAAATTCTTCTCCTGGCGTATTGGGATTAAATGCTTTAAGTTTTACAAAAAAATGTTGTGATAGTTCTTGAGCTGGAGTAAGACACCAAACTTTGTTAACGCTGATAAAAGTGGCCGGAGTTTCACTTTCTCCAAGGACACATACTAGTCGAGGCCCAGCAACAAAATTCTGACCAATTATTGTGATATTTGTGCCTCCTTCAACTGACCCAGACAACGGACTTACAGATTTAACCAGGGGAATGTCAAGATAGGCGTAGCTAAGATCTTCTTCAATAGCGTTTTGTCCATTCACGTATACTTTTAGAGGAACACACGGACTCTTGACGCGTTCTGTCCATGTTTCCACTTCTGTTCCCAGCACAGCAATATCATTTGCTTGTATTAGAGGCAACTCACATAGTTTAGCATGATCATAAGCATGGGCTGCTAAATCGAATGTAAAATCCCACATCTGAGTAACATAGCGTCGATCCCCAATAATCTGGCTTTGAGACGAGGTTTTCACAGAGCTGACCATAGCATTCGTAGCATCCAGAGCTGCTAAAATGTCCTTTTCAGTTGCTTTCACTGGAATTGGCTTCGTTTCGTTACCGTTGAAACTTAAAGTGAAAGAACTGTAATCAATTGCAGAGATTGTACCTTCTTGTATTCGAGTTATTGTTGGTATCACGTTTGATCCTTGAAGATTCTGTGAGTCGAAAGTCATTAACTCCATTGAACCTTCAATAGATAAAAACTCAACATTCCACGACAACGATTTGCCAACAACAGCAATAACGACAGCATTTATCCCTCCAAGCATAGTTTTCAAAGCATCTTGAATCTCTGTTGACGTGCAGCTAATAGGAATATCACTGGTAAATGATCTCCGCAAACCCAAACGAAACGATCCTGATAGTGTAGAACCTTGTTTTAATGAGATAACGCGAGCTGTGGCACTTGTACCAGTTAATGCTGATGCTGCGACGCTTAGTAGCTCATAATTACTAAACGAACTGCTACTAGGAGAGAAGGTGATAGACCAGCTATACCCCCCATTATTATTCCTAATTGATCTCGTCACCACTGCATTACGCATATCTGGTAACGTTTGAATTGCAGCCGCCATTTCAATATCCGTCGCATCATATTTGATACTAATATATTGTCCCTTTCGACCAACTTGTATACTTCCACCAAGTGGAGATGAAGTAGCAGCTCGAAGTTGTACCCAACCAGCTTTAACATCTTTTCGGTACACACAAGTTATCCCTTTTGCATCAAAATAGAGAGGACGTACGTGTCCTGCATCGGAAATAAACTCAACAATCCATCCGTAGCCATCTCCATAAGAAAAAGTAGTTTGCTCCAGTCGTTTACGTTCAACTTTCACTCTTTCATAAAATCCGGAACTTTCAAGCAATGTCTTCATTTCGGCTGCTGAAGCACTGACACTGAGTGACAACCAGTTTATACTATCAATTGAGATGGAGAAAGTCCCTCCAATGGGGGTACTTCCGTAAGCATAGATCATCCAGATTTCTCCATTTTCACGGTCTTTCACTTGAATACTGGAGGCTTTTAGAGTTGTAGAGATAATTGGTTGTGAAACTCTTACTGGACCCCACTTGTTGTCGTTAAGGAAAGATATCTGCCATATAGAACCTCCATTTGCCTCTTGATCCACTTGTTGCACCTGAATATCAGCTGTAGGGATTAAAGTTTGCAAACTGCTGGAAATTATTCGTTCAGATACACTACTAGTCGAAAGAATATCCGTCTTTTTCTGGCAGTAGGCGACTGTTTCACTATCGTTTTCTCCTGTATAGGGATAATTTAACGGGAGACTGGTAGCTGTGAAGGGAAGTAAGTAGTCTACTGAATATACGGTAGAACCGATTCGAATGAGATCACCGCGACCCAATACGGTCGTTAAATCTGTTGAGGTCGATACCAATTGCCAGTTTCGCTCAACGCTCAACGTCCCAGGTAATAATTGATCAACCTCACCTATAGCAAGTTGGAATGAACCACCTACACAGCAATCGAGAACGCCTTGTTGTGTTGTTTGAATGTTACTCGAAATTTGGCCAGTTGTCACCAAGTTAGTCAAATCAACTTGTAGATCTGGAATGTTACCACTATTGAAGAAAGTAATCGACCACGCGTACATATTATAGGCAGCAGCACCAACTACTGATCGAGATACAGCGATTGTACCAACACCTGGAAGTTTAGAAGCGATGGTTGTAAACTCTGCTGCCGACGCATTGGAGGTGATTATGACGCTTTTACCCGATAATTGAAGGGAGAAATTGCCAGCAAGTGCAGTCAACGAACCTTTGACTTTCTCCGTCACTGTTACAGTAGCGTCTGATTTTGTTGAAAGCAAAGTGGTCTGCATTCCAGACGCAACTAATAATAATGGATCTGCATGGACTTTCGGAGCTGTGAATGTAATTAACCAAGTAGAATAAGTGCTGGAAGCTCCAGTTCCTGTGACTCCAGTCACAGCCACAGTTCCAATTGACGGAAGCAGATTTAGTGCTGTTTGCATCGCTGGCCCAGTGCAGCTGAATGGAAGAGCGGATGTCGACTCAGTTCCATAAGTTACTACAAATGTTCCTGATAAAATTCCTCCAGCCGGACTCAGAGTTTGAATTTGCTGGATTTCAGTCTCTGTTGCGCGTCTTAACCGCTGAGTTGTACCAAACGGGTATTCTCCTTTAGTGAAAATTGTATCCAGAATGATTAAACTTAAAGGCGTCGCGGAAACAAATGTGACGTCCCAGGTAGATCCTCCTGTTAAATCAGTTGAAACAGAAGAAACAGCCACCGTTTGAGATGATAAAGTTGCCAATCCAGTGAGTGCTGCCTTTATCTGCGTAGCAGAAGCTTCTACTGGTACAATTGTTGAAGATCCTTGATAGTTAAGTGTAAAAGATCCACTTAAAGAACGCATTTGGCCCTTTTGAACCTCAGTAACTCTTACTTTCGGAGTTAATTCCGTTGACGTAAGACTGACAACTTGTAATGAAGGTAAATCGCCTGTTTGGAATGGAAAAGTGATTATCCACGTTCTACCACCTTCTGTGTTTGGGTCAATTCGAGTTACATTAACCAGATCCATTGTTACTAATTGTTGCAAGGCATTCTTCATATCATCAGCATCTGCATCAAATGAAATATCGACTGTAGCAGCTCCTTGAAATGCTAATGCAAATGTTCCAATTGTTGATACTGGGGCTGATGACAGTGTGACGTTCTGAATTTCACAAACAATTCCTTTTCTCGTTTCAACGAATGTTGGGGTAATAACTACTTCATTACTGTTTACACTTGAGAGAACAGTTAGCAACCCGATATCTCCTGTTGCGTAGAAAGTAACATCCCATTTAAACCCACTGAGACTTGATTGAGTTATTACAGTACGGGTAACACTAATTGGTCCACCTTTATACACACTCACAACAGCATTTGATACTTCAGCTGCAGTAGCAGTAGGAGACAGCAAATCTGACGTTTTTGAGCCAAAACTGATGCGAAATGCGCCATCAAGTACAGTAGCTCCAATGAAAGACAAGGATTGAATTTCCCACATATTCCCTCTTTGAGAAATCGTTATTCTCTGTACTTCAGGAACATTTTTCAGTGTGAATTGAATTTGTTGTATCTCGGGTATGCTGCGTATAGGTTTTACCTCAACATTAACTTGAGGAGAAACTCCAATCATACCGACATTCGATACTGTGATAGGATACACAGGTGTAAAACCGGCTGGATAATCAATAACCCATTTCCTTTCTCCTGAAAGCCCAACTCCTATTAGTGAGCAAGACTGTCCACCAACAGTACTTAAAATGGTTGAACAATCAGCAGTTGTTAAAATTGTGCTAAGTTGACCAGTTGCCTGATTGGTGATTTTAAACGATCCTTGTAATGGTTTTCCATCCGATACTCCACTTACAACCACATCCAACCCAGCTGAAAGTGTGTTTTGTGTGTCACCATACAATCCCTGCAGCAGTGGAGAGTTATAATCAGCGATAAGTAAAGGCAAATCTCCATTTATCGGTGGGAAAACCACTTCCAAGCTTCGAACAAACGCAGTGTCGACTTTCTCAGTCACAAGTGCAACTACTACAGTATTCAAATTCTCAAGAGTAGTCTTTACTTCATTTGGTGAAGCATTCCACGCGATTGGAGACGTTGTCTCGGCTCCTAATTTCAGGAAAAAGTATCCATTTGGCTCGGGTGTGGTACCTTTCGACTCAGTCTTTACTTCATTTGGTGAAGCATTCCACGCGATTGGAGATGTTGTCTCGGCTCCTAATTTCAGGAAAAAGTATCCATTTGGCTCGGGTGTGGTACCTTTCGACTTGGAAACTACATATCCCTTTACATCCTTAACATTAACCTGAATTTCAAACAGAGGGATTGGCTGGGTGTTCACATTAAATCGAACTTCCCACTCATAAATTGTATCTCCAGCAATTAACTTGGAAATGTATGTGACTGTCACGTCTTTGAGGGTCGTTAGCGACTTGAGTTCTTTGATCATTCCAGTGGCTCCAGCATGTAAATCAACAACTACAGATTCCCCTTTGTAGGAGATACGAAAGTTGCCAACAACACTATTCAAGTTGGAACCATAAACACCAATGATTTGAGTTTCATACACAGTTCCAGAACGAGCTCTAGCAATTTGTACAGTAGCTCCATTGCCCTGTAAACTACTGGAAACTAGAGAAAGTTTGGGTTGGATTCCAATATTAGAAACAAACGTGATAAACCACGTATAATCCAAGACTAGAGCACTGGATGGACCATTGCGTGTCACTTGAAAATTATGACTTCCAAGCGTTCCATCAAACAAAATCTTTGCAAATGAATTCGCATTTTCGTTAAACAATATCGGACCAGTAGTAAATCCAAGCACACGAAGTGAAAATGTCCCAGAAAGAGTGCTACTAGCGCTAGTGCGTACAACCTGAACTTCTGGTACTTGAGGTGAATTTTTGATTGCAATGCGTTGAATTTCAGGAGAATAATCGGCAGAAGTAGTGACAATATTTTGAGTATGAGATAGAGCTGTAGGATGTGTCAAGCGTAGTTCATGGACCTCAGCGGAATTTCCCCAACCTTTCGTTGTTAAAACCTGCACTTCTGGACCTTCATTCGCAACGTTAATTGTTACTTGCTGAATTTCATTTTGAGGTGCCCGTGATCGCATCAAAACTCGATGAATTTCGCTTCTTGTCTTTCGAAAAGGAGCTACACACTGAATTTTCTGCGATGATCGAAGTATAGCAGGTACCCGAGCCTCACCAAAAACGCATTCCAACGATCCGTTCGCACTGAAACCAGTTCCAAAAACTGACACTACGTTCCCTCCAGCGGATGACCCGTATGTCGGGCTGAGTGTTGAAACTAGAGCTTGCTTTTCCACTACAAATTGAATCCGAGATTCACTAAAATCACGCTCATTTGTTGAGACTTCCACAAACAATTTTCCTTTAGAAAGTTTAGGAGCACGACATGTAACACCATCGTGAAGAGGGTTATTGTCCTCTGATTTAACTACTTCATCTCCGAATTTGCACCACATCGTAGTAAAAGACTGTGTTCCAGTAGTTTCAAGGACAACGAGAGGCTGATCTCCACTGAAAATGACGGATGGATTAAT
This sequence comes from Phytophthora brassicae, assembly GCA_024679045.1. Lineage (NCBI taxonomy): Eukaryota > Oomycota > Peronosporomycetes > Peronosporales > Peronosporaceae > Phytophthora > Phytophthora brassicae. The sequence continues at coordinate 14,671 of JAIKVB010001149.1, forward strand.
GGAAAATACTTCAGGTAAAGTCACATACGCAAACAATACATTGGAGTCTTCCAGAATTGCTCCCGTTGTTGTCCTTCCCGCATCAAATTTCTGCATCGTCACGGGAACAATTTGATCCGAACCAGAATAATAAACAGGTGAAAGACATTCTGCCATCAAGGGATTTTTCACTCGTGCTTCCACTATAACAGACCCAAAGCCACAGTACAGTGGATCAGAGACACTTAATCCCTCTCCTTGAATGTCAATCAGTGTTCCTCCTCTAAACGGTCCAGAAGTTGGGTAGATGGAGTAAACTACAGGCATATCTTCGTATACAAAGCGTAAGGACTCTGTCGTGTAAATCACACCATCAATGGAGATGGATACGAGTACACTTGTTGCGCGTACAGAAGCTGGAAGTACACATTCTATCCATCCATCACCCAGATTTGTAGCTAACACAACC
>JAIKVB010001150.1:0-15111 GCA_024679045.1 Phytophthora brassicae
TTAATCATAAAAATGTGTGAAACGCGCTGGAACAGCATGCATGGCTGTTTCGCTTCGCTATTGCGGGTTAAAAGTGCGCTGGAGCAGCTGGAGTTCAAGTTTCGGGACGCTGCAGATTTCCCAGACGCTGTCCGCGTTTTTCGCAGTTCTTCGTTCTAGGCTCGTCTCAAGGATGCAGAAGAGGTTGTACGCCCGCTGTCGTTTGCTTCGTTGAAACTGCAACGAGACGAGAATTCACTGGCGGACGTCGTCGTTTGCTACCTCGACATTTTCATGGGATTTTCAGCACGTGCGATTGGGACTCGAAACTTAATCCGAGAAGTAGAACGCCGTTGGGGCCAATGTGCACAGCCGCTCATGCTACTGGCGCTTTTCCTGCATCGTGTTCACATGAAAGCTGGACAGAAGCTGCTGAACAAGACCCCACGCACAACGATCGGGTCGCTGAGTCGGATTCGGGTATACTACTTTCGTCGGTTTACGGGTGATGACCCTGGAAGTTTGGGTGAGGAGCTGTACAACTGAAAGAGAAAAATTGCGCTTCCTCCCGTGGGCGGGTTTAACAGCGCGAACACCTTTTGGGATTTCATGCGCGACGATATGCCTGGCAGCAAGCTCCCAACACTTGATATGCTAGTGCTCTCAATTGTGGTCAACACCGCAACTTGCGAACGCTATTTTAGTGAACTGGCATTGATTCACACCGCTAAAAGAAATAAGATATCTGTGGAGAAGGCGCAAACGATAGCTGCTATCAGGAAAAATGTTCAAGAATCAGACTATCTAGATCAAATCCTGAAGTCGGGTCGTATCAAGAAGCTGACCAACCCGACCGAGCGCCGTCGGCGCAAAGACGATCGCTTTGAATGCAACCAAACGGATGCCGAACAAGAGTCAGACGATGAACAGGAAGCAACCTAGGGTCGGAGGACGCGTTTGAATACTGGGGAGCTGTCCTCACCGACCTCGAGGAAGACGAGGATTTACCGCCATCTTGCAGCAGAGCAGCATCTAGCAATGGAGCGGTAGTGGATCGCAGCTGATTCCATACCGCCATCTTGCAGCAGAGCAGCATCTAGCAATGGAGCGGTAGTGGATCGCAGCTGATTCCGATCACAGCAGGTACAGCTCAAGCTCGTCAACTCCAGACAGAGTCCGAAATGCTGCAACTGAAAGAGCTAGAGAGGAGCGCGAATTTAGGGGGGAAAATACTGAAGTTGCGGAGCAGGCAGCCGAGGCTATTCCCCAGTCGATCAAACATCCATTCCTGACTTCAACGACCGCAAGAAAAGATTCCCACGGGGCTGCGCGTGCAGAAGATTTCCTTGGCGGAACTTGGTCAGGTGTCTCAAGTCACAGGCGAAGATCCAGGTATGTGCTATTGCTGAGCCTCCCAAAACTATGCGTACTAACAGTGTCCTATCTTTTGAAATTCAGTATGGCACTTTGCTAGCCCAGTGCACTTCAATCAAGTGAGACGTCGTTGAGTAGTGATTTTCACAACGGCATGGCATTTACTAGTCCGGCAATAGCTAAACCTCCCTTCCTAGATCGATGAATCAATATACTTCTCAACAATCGTTTGTGTTGTATTCAAAACTACGATCATAAAATCTACGTTGCACATTTGCTTGATCAGATATATGCTCTTTCACCACATTTCATTCGTGCGGCTGTGATCTTTATTCGAATTTGTCTTGCAGAAGAAAAATGTCCGAAAGATCATCGGCGCGGAGTAGAAGTCTCGGTTGTTGCTGCTATTAGCTGTAACACATCGATAACACAACCTGTTAAAGTGTATAAGCACTTTGCGAAATGATCTTCACCCAATCCAGTACAACCAATCTGAAAATCACGATGCAATACCCGTGTCCGCTACAGTCAACCCTGCTTGAGCAAAACAAAACAGCCCCAGTTAGCTCGTAAGCTGCCAGTAGTACAATTGTCTGGCCGTAAGCAGCTTAGCAACCGTTTTATTAACCAAGCTCGCTTTGGGCCCACAACGATGCTTACCAATACCTTCTGCGATTCCACCACATCACGCGTCTTTACTTGGGTGTGCTTGTCTGCGATTGCTACCCTTGTAACACAAGAACAGGGCCAAGTTGGTGGCCCCAGCCTCACCTCGCTTGTCATAGTTGAACAGTGGTCACACCACTGGGCCTGCCCCAGCTAAGTTGAACACGGTCAGCAAGGAGCTCACCGTGTACGTGCAGCAGTTCCGACCCGTTCGTTGGTCACAGGCCTTCACACAAGTGTTACATAACTCCAAAAAGCCAGAGTAACGCCAATTATAACCAACCATAAAACATAAACCATAGCGATTGGTTTTAGTGGTGATTAACACCAGTGGTGTTTCCAACACTGCTTTATCATGTACTTCTCGTGCACCCTTTAATTTCAATATTCTTTGTGGATGTATGATTATCAGGATCTTTAATAATACTAATCGCTCCCTTATTATCACACCAACAAAGTATTGGTTGCTTTTGTTTAAAACCTAACTCTTCTAGTAGTATCCATAACCACTCGCTTTCTTTAATACCTTCACTAGCAGCAATTAGTTCTGTTTGTGCTGTATGAAGACTTGCAGTACTTTGTCTTGAACTTTTCCAAGTAATACACGCATCTGCCATAATACTAACATAACCAGTTACAGACTTTCTGTTCTCATTAGCATTCGCGAAGCTCGCGTCTGTGTACACCTCGTACGTAACTTCTTTGCTTTTTCCGCCCAATACGAGCCCGTACGTCGACGTTCCTTTCAGATATTTTAATACTCTCTGGGCAGCCTTGCAATGGCTCTTATTATAGCATGACAGAAACTTACTGAGTTCTCTAACAACATTTGCTATGCCAGGACGTGTACCTCGGACAAGATACATCAAAGACCCCACTATCCCTCTATAATCGAATGGCTGAGCTACTATTTGCTCTGGGCTTAACTTTTTTCTTTCTCAAGTACTATATTTTTGGCTTGAGGAGTTGACTCTATATTACACTCACTCATATCAAACTTTTGTAGTAAGTCCATAATATATTTATGCTGCGACATACTAAGAAGCCGGTTAGACCGGTCTCGCCTAATCTCCATCTTCAGAAGATAGTGGATTTCACCTCAGTCTTTCACCGTAAACCTCGATGCCAGCTTGTCCTTTACATTTTGCATTGATAGCATATTACTTGCGGCGATAGTAATATCATCCACATAAACGCATATTAATACTACATGCGTCACTCCATTTAACTCCCACTTTTGACGGTACAAACAGTGCTACTTTTTGCACTGACAAAACCCAATGCTTACCAAAAACTTGTTTAGAAGTGCATACCATATACGTGGAGCTTTTTCGAGCCCATACAGATTCTTCTTTAGTTTACAGACATTTGACGAGTCCCCATGTCTAAACCGGTGCGGTTGCTGCATATAAATATCCTCAAATAGTGTTCCGTTAAGAAACGCTGTAGACACATCCGTTTGATGAATACGAAAATCCTTTATAGTTGCTATTGCCAATAGTAGTCTCAATGATTCATATCTCGCTACGGGTGAAAATATCTCATCGAAATCAATACCATGAATTTGATTATTGCCTCTTACTACGAGTCTTGCTTTGAAGCGCTCAATAGTACCATCTGAGTTATATTTACGTCAAATATCCAGTGGCAGCCATATATGTTCCTCCCTTTGGGTAATTGTACTATTTCCCATGTCCCATTTGCTACTAAGGCTTGATACTCAGTCTGTAAGGCAGACTCCCACTGTAAGGCATTAGGCCCACTTCTAGCTTCTTTTATTGCCTTGGAATTGATATTACTTTAGTACTCGCTGTGACAGCATTGATTGATACAATGTAATCCTTTAGACGAGAGTTTGGTATCCTTTTGCGTTTACTACGCGGAATAGGTGGAACTGATACAGCTCCCACTGTTTTTGTACCGGCCTCATCCTCCTCTTCCTCGTTTGTGGCACGTGGTCTTTTTTCTGGCAAATTTGATAATTGTTCTCTTTCTCTTTTACCCAATTCACAAATTGCCAAGATATTTTCCTGGTTTGTACCAATATTTCAAGAGGGAAACGATTTTGTTACAAGCCCTTCAGTGTGTGTTTCACCAAATTTTACATCTCTTGCGTTGAGATATCAATTTTCTTTTACGTCCAGAAGACGGTACCATTTATAGTTATCCGAAAGACCAAGTAATTTACACTCAATTGGCCTTTCAATCAGTTTCTTGGCTCGTTTAGATTTTGGTATGTGGCGTAGCATGTACTACCCCATATTCGGAGCCATGTACCGACTGGCTTAGTGCCACAGAGGGCTTCATATGGACATTTACCCTTCAGCCGAGCTGTGGGTATCATATTTTTTACTATTGTCATATATTTGAGTGCCTCTGGCCACCATTTTGTCGCCATTCCGGAGCCGATTAATTCACAACGAACCTTACCCATTTTTCTCTGATGTGCTCTTTCCGTAGACCCATTTTTTCTTGAGATTACACATTTGACTGCTGGTATACAAGTCTGTTCCTATTACAGTACGATGAAGTACTGTATTTACAAATTCAGTACCTCCGTCTGTCCTTATCCTTTTAACTTTATACGGAAGTTGTTTTTCCAGTTCTTTTATAAGCGTTTTCACTATTGTACCAACATCTTTCAGTGATTTCATTACAAAATACCACTTATATGCTGTAGCACCGTCTACTACAGCGAGGGAATATTTGTACCCTGAGGTGGTATATAAACCTTGCGGCTTTATTTTCCCCAAAGAATCCATGTGTAGTGTGCAAAGGAATATACGCCTTTTGTCCAATCATATTCCTGTACGACATCCGTTTGGATTTAGCGAGCTGGCATGTACGACAGAAAAATGATACATTTTCGATTTCTCGTCTTACTAATTGTGGCGCATCTTTTATCACATTTCCAGCTAGAACATTTACTAGCCTTCCTTTACCAACATGACCTAGTCTCAGGTGCCACTCCTTTAATACTTTTTGATCATTTAGCTGATTAGTACTACTAACTGACAGTACTTTACCATTGTGGCCAACTGGTCGACTCGGTAAAAAGTATACTTCATCAATTGCTACTGCAGCAAATATGAATCGATTTTATTATCCAAAAATACAGAAACTCCCCAGATTTTGCTTGCACATGGTGATATCCCTGTGTAGCTAACTAAAACGCACTGAGCAGATTACTACCGCATTCTTTATCAAAGGCAACATTGTTTATTGAGATATCCCAGATTTTGCCAGTTTGACGTAGTAAGGCGCTCCCACTGCTTACGTAGCTCGATTATGCCACCAGCATCCCCAAGCCCGTACTTTTGCTCGAGCTCCTTCCAGATGTCACACGGGTTCATCTTGGACACTTGATCTGACAACCCACACAAAAAGACGTTAGGTAACGCCTGATTGAACAGGTTCAGAAGCTCTGTCCGAGCCCTAGTCCAGTGTTGATGGCGCCAGCGTTGAGCCTTGCCTCCTCCTGGGTAATCCCTCACACACCGAAATTTCGGGTTTTTTGGGCGTACCATCTAGGAAGTCCATCATGACAACCATAGCCTCAAGTTGGTCCTTTTCCAACAACCCACGCTGGTACTTTTGGTCCAGTGTTTCTATGTGGGTGATTACCTTATCTCTCCACATGGTAAAGTCCTCCCCATTAAACCTTTCCAGGCCCAGGACTTGGGTATTCCTATTGTTCCCCTTCAACATTAATACGCCTCAGTTCGTATCTGAAATGTTAGACTATAAATTTAGCCGTCAGTTTAGAAGTGAAGACATTCTAAGGCGGGTCAAAGGCCACGTCTCTACTCCAGTCACATCCCTCGGCATTTTGTGTCCTGCTTTGTACTTATTAAGTAACCTTATGGAGTAAGATGTTTTGAGCTTTTCTATTGGGTGAATATGTTTTTAGCCAACCACAGCTTGTTAGTACACGGTCATTGACAGGAACCTCCGCCACACGCTTGCACAGCTCCGCGCGGTCCAGCTTCTTCCTTCCACGGGTGCCCTTTTGCGACTTCACCACAGCAGCGACTCGGGCGCCCATCGAGCGGACCCCTCGCTTCCAGATACGTTCTACCGTGAATCGGCTGATGCGAAAGTAGGCTGCGGTTTGGATGATATCGCCGCGCTTGAGCACACCATTTGTACTTCGAAGGAGCAGATACTCCCACACAGCCTGGCGCTCTTCGTCGGTAGCTTCCATCATGGGCACAACCGGTTATCTTGCAAAGTGAGGAAGTGTGGGAGGGAACGGCAAAAACGGGAGGGAAGGCGGGAGATTTAAAAAAATCAAGCTGTGATCGCTTTTACAAGGGTACCGATTCTATTTGATGTGTAATACAATTGGAAATGTGCAATATTTTCCTCACGGAGGTAGGTAGTAAATTACGGTAGCCTAGATGTCTTAATAGAACAAATCCTAGTTACAGCTGGGCGGCAGCGACGTCCTGTCCATTTTGTTCTAAAACGAATCGTGTTTTCCTATTATAAACTGTGTAGTGTCACTAGATATGCAGATTGAGCAGTAGAAGCAGGAAAGATCGCTACAAACATCAAAAGAGTAAATTACTGTCACACAAACCGAACTATTTCGATATAAAACCTCTCAGCACTCATTTCATCTACTTTCGTGGTTCTGATGGCGCTGTCGTTGTCTCTGTTGTACTTGCTGGCTTTGTAGCAGTAGTCGTCACACTTAATATCGTAGAGCTCGGAACATACTGCGATACAACAACAGGCTTGAGTCCAGGATGCTGGTACGACTGTGGTTTTACTGCATTTTTGTCAGCTGCTATCTTCGCGGCATTAGCAGCGCTACTCGCAGCGGCCGTAGCTGCAGCTTGACGCATCGCTTGTTGTTTCACTAATCTCTTCCTCTCCATTTTTTTGTGTGAGGCAGCATCCTGTGACGCCTTAACCTTCTCGTTATAGCCCGCTAAAACTCGCGCGTACGTAATAAATCCCAGGTTTTCCATACTCTCCACAACGTTCGAGCCAGAAATTGATAACCCCACACCTTTTGTTGTTCTTCGGTTCTGCATAATGGAGCGATCGCGAGCTTCACTGGTGAAATACAGTAGGAACTCAGTAACGCACTCTTGCATGAACGTCACTGCCTCGTCACTGATACTGACTGGTTCGAGGACAGGATCCACCGGTAACACGGAGCTCATCACTGAAGAACTGACTGCTGCAGGACTTTTGCTCTTACTAATTCCTTCTTGCTTGACCGTAACCCCAGGGTCACCAGACTCGTCATTTGACCCAGGAAGCGCCTTGTACATGATCTTGGAGATCATTTTAGGAGGTAAATACATCTTGTCTTCAGACTCGGTACTGGTTCGAGTAGACAAATCCAGGTCGTAAAACTGCTGCGCAACACGCGGAGAAATGGCTGGAATTGATGTCGTAGATGGTCGATAAGCTGTTGAAGCGAGCGACTGCACCACGTACGAGTCGGTCCGTGGCTTCTTTGTAGAGTTAGGGATTTCAACTTGTAATGGACGTTTGTAAGCCGCCGCCAGCATCGCTGATGTGGTCGCTTCATCGCTCACGACGCTAGCAGCTTGAGCAGCTTCGAGCTTCAACGCGTCTCGTTTCGCCTTGGCTTTTTGGTTAATCTCGACCTGTTTCGCTTGCATCTGGGCCTTCAGCTCTGCGTACTCACGCTCCACCACCACCATGTCTCGCTTCTCTGAGATTCTGACTGCTGGAGCCATAATTGTTGTTGTCGGACTTGTATTAGTTGTTTTCGATGGAGTTGGTACATTACTAGCAGACTCAATAGTATCAGCAGCAGTCGTAGTGATAGCTTCAGTCGACATAACAACGGGAGTAGCAGCACTGGTACTAGAGGAAGAACTAACACCAGCGTTACTAGCCACAGTAGCAGAAGCCGTCACAGTGTATGTGGTAGTTGTTCTGGCTGTACCAGTAGTAGTACCTGTCGCTTGCTGCTGAGTAACTCTGTTCTTTTCCCGCACCTCCACTGCTGCCACCAACTGTGCGATTTTCTGCGTGATAAACTCCGATTTAACCTGAAGATCTAACGGCCAGCGTTCCTGATGGACCAACATGGGTCGGCGATGCGCTAGACACTCTTGATAATCTCTCTGCGCCAATTGCAGCAGCTGGAGCTCCGAACATCGATGTAGCCATGTTGTCATTCGATCAAGTGCTTGACGCATCTCACAGTCCGTCCGGGCGTTAGCTACGCGAATACAAACCCTCGCAAGAGCTTCGAGATCCATATCGAACGTCGTCTTGAATTTGCGCTTCTTTAGAGCAATATCCGTCTCGCTCTTGTGCAATTGCAGCTGAAGCGCTCGCTGCGCTTGCTGCTGCTTCTGTTGCTTTTGTAGCATATCCCTCAGCATTTGCTGTTGCTTTAAAACTTGTTGCTGTTGCGCCAATAAACCGTCCGCAATGGATGTAGCTGCAGCTGATGTCACAGTGTTCCCTGTCTGTTGCAGTCTTATCAACTGCAACTGTTCCTGTTCCCGTAGCAGTTTATTGCGCAACCACTCGTCGTTCGAGTGCTTTTGCACGGCTTGGGCCGCCATTTGCGCTTGCAGCCGCACATTCTGCTGCAATCTCGCTAGTTGTTCGGTACGGAGCTTCTGTAGATCTTCAGACGTCTTGGCCAACCCAGCGACGCTCGCGGAAGGCGTCATGGCGATCCCTGATTGGCTCTCCAGCTGCTTAGTCATGGCTTGGTATTGTTGCACTTGTTGTTGCGCTAGAGCGAACTGCAGTTTGCGCGCGTCTTCCTGGGAACGAAGTGTGCGGTCCATAGCCGATCCAGCGCCGGAACCTGATGCAGAGACGGAATTTGCGTCGCTTTGAATGGCGCTAGAAGATGAAAAAGAAGTTTGTGACGGTAGAGGCGTCTTGAAAACGTCGCATTGAGACTTGGAAGAGGAAGTGGAGGACGAGACGGGGACGGAAAGGTGAGTATGTGTCTCGGCTTCGTGTAAATATGGTGCGGAGGACGTAGAGAGCGCTGAGAGAGGAGCGGTGGCCTCCGCAGCCGACGTCTTCCTGCTTGCCGCCGGTTGATCCATTGACCTTTTTGACGTTTTTGTAATTTGAAAAAAACGTACCCTAGACTGTACCCTGGTTACACACAGCGTAAGAGGTACGTGGTACACGCTACATGCAATGTACGGTGTTAAAATACTCAAAATGTAAATTTTAGAAGTTTATAATTATATTATATGAACTTCTAAAATTCATTCATAATATTTTAATATCATTTTATGACTGAATTCTGGCCTTTATCCAGCGGGATTTGGCTCGAACGAGCTGGAATACATGTATTCTAACCAGCTCGTTTTGCATCTGTAACAGGCAAAAATAAACCCAGCTGGATTAGGTCAAAAGAGCTGGTTTTAAAATTGAGGTCTCCCCTGAATTTGTAACGAGCTGGATTGCACTAACCAGTTCTCTACCAACCAAAACAGTGGAGCGGGCCGTCAAGAAGCAGTGAGCGACATGGCGACGAGAAGATGAGAAGCTTCTCTTGCAGTATTATCTCGTGGCGTGCAACGATACTTCTCTACGGACGCACAAAGGCATTAAAAGTAAGAGCTGGGCTTACATTGTCTCCCGTCTGCATATTAGCTGAAAAAGGTAAGAAAATATCTACACGTCTGAACGGGTTTGAGTCTATGTTTATCTGTAACGTTTCATGTTTTATTGTACAGACCAGTGCAAGATCAAATACTCTCGTTTGATGTACGAGTACGATGTGTTCAAACGGCGTTGCAATCTTAGTGGTGGTGGATCGAATAGAGAGATTAACGCTCCCGTCCTGGACAACGAGACATGGGCAAGCCTAACCAACACGCTACCTCGAAATGCATCACTGCATAAGCACTTTCGCGATGAGGGATACGCACACACGAACGTCTGTAGCCTGATTGTAGGTGACTCGCGCGCTACTGCGTCCGAAGCAGACAGTATGTGTAACGGGGTTCAATTCCAACTGTTGGATTGCGACCAAAGTTGATGTGTGTCTACACATTGATGTTTGGCTTCGTATCCGATGAGGCAGCAACATTGCTACCTAGCACGGAAAGGTCCGTTGGTGAAGGTATCCAGGTGACTCGCGCGCTACTGCGTCCGAAGCAGACAGTACTTTTTTTACTTCGTATCCGATGAGGCAGCAACATTGCTACCTAGCACGGAAAGGTCCGTTGGTGAAGGTATCGGTTAGATGTGGTGGTCGATGTGGAAGACGAGGGCAGTAAAGCGAACGAGAACAACGAGATTGAGTACAGTGAATTCATTGCCGCTTCATAGTCCCCTCGCGGCAAACCTACACCATTTGCATCGCCCACGGTTGCTAGACGCACACAACAAATCAAGCGCTACAGAGATGGCAGGAAGAAGAACGGAAAAATAAATGAAACGGATGGTGATTCCATGACTGCGTTTTAAAACAGCAGAGCAGTATTTCAAAATGAAGATGGAGCTGCTAGCTCGTGAACTACATAACAAGGATGCACATGTCGAGTAATAGCTAATGAATAGGCTGATAGAATATCACACTCACTCTACTGAACAATCTATTCGCGCACTTAATTTTGTATTGTCCTGTATTTTTTTCTTCCTGTATTCAACTCCACACTTGTCGCGATCTCGTCCTACAATATCGGACCGGCCGATGTACATGTGGGACGGAGAGATGCAAAATGGGACGAGGTTACGGGCATTGTGAAGTTGACTGGTAAAGGCTTGTATTTTGTATGTATCAAGTAGTGTTGTACTAGTCCCACATTGCATACGTCATCCAGTCTCTCCAGTTACTTGAGGTCTTAAAGTCGAACGGAAATATTTCAATGGCCCTCGCTCACGTATCGTCGTCTCCTTCTTCCCCATTGGCTTGGTCATCCTTGTGGTGGAGTCGCAAACGCAAAATTGGGGTAATGCACTCGGGTCTTCACTACGATGCCCAGACTACCAACTTACGGAGGGGGTACTCCGATCGGCCGTGGTCGTGTTGTCTTCTTGCTCACCTTGTGTACCGGATTGTAATGGCGGATTACGCTCTTCCGGTTGACTTGTGAAGATGTGGCGAGGTCTTGGTGGATTGGGGGGGGGTTGGTAGCTGACACGCGGATATACGTCACTTGTCTGTCGTGGCACGCTTGATCGGTCCTTGGTCAGTGCCGATCGGCGTTGGGGGTTGTCCTTGGGGGGTGCTTCATTAACCTTTCCGTTGCTTGCCGCTTCCAATAGCGGGAGATTTAGTCGTTGTTGAGAGAGAAGACGCGTGTCGACCAAGCAATTCGACGGCGATGTACTTGAACTTTATATGTGGATAGTCGATAGTCGTCGGGAAGGCGAAAAATCTCCTTACCCGGAATACGAATAGCCACTTGTGGGTTACAAGGCAAATTTCACTCTGTTTATCATTATCCTTATGACTAATCCTCATCCATGTGTTTGCACACCCAATTATTCCTAAAACGACTGACTCCTTGAACTACAGGAATCTGATGACCTGATCCAACAGCTGTCCGATCTCCATATGGTATCCGATCGGGATAGGTGTCGATCGGGATCGACACCCGATCGGGTTGCTTGATCCGATCGGGCTGAATACAGATCGGGGATGTACCTATATCCATAACCGATCGGTATCCATATTAGAATAAGTTCGGATCCCTTGAAGTCGCACTTTATCGGAGGTTTCCACCGTTATCGAGAATGATGTTTTGTACTTATGTTAAACTGTGACATCTTCCAAATTTTGAGACATTTTAACTATAATCCCTTTCGATCACGTTTCTCCACTCATTCTTGATAGATGTAGATTGACTATCTTTTCTCGATCACTTTCCCACATCATCATCGTCACGCAAGTCGTTAGCCAGGTCGTCTGAATTCTTTTTTCGTATAATGTATGCAGACACGCACATACAAAGCTATTTGCCTTTACTACGAATTCGCACTCGATTTCAACTCGAAGAATCTTGAACCGTCGCTTCAGACACACATTGACGCGCTCGACCACATTGCGTGCCTTTGCATGCCTGAGATTGAAAAGCCCCTTTGCAGTTTTAGGCCACTCAGATCCCCCCACTCCTTCAGGTGATACCGTACTCGGCGATTTGGAGTTAGGACTTGTGACTCTAGTGCATACCCCACATCACCAATGACGTAATAGTGATCGTCGGGAAGTTTTTGTAAGAACTGACTGTGGGTCAGTACCATATATTCATGAGCTGCACATTCAGCTCCGACGCCTGTTGGTCTCGATCGTGGCGACATGATACAGGCCGCGTTGCAGTACGCTGAAGAAGAGCAGTATGCTGGAGTAGAACCTATCCGTGATAAGAAGCTGCCGCTTCGGGAGCCCTTCGAGAACTTCTTCAGCTGCTTAGTACCGCGTTGGGACCTTGATTCAAGTCAGCACTATCACTGATCAGTCGAGCTTAGTAAATGTCGGCCTGTAGAGTATAACACGAACACGTAGTAACTATATCTTGTCAAATACAGGAAATGGAGTACGCTACATGTAACAGTACCCGTTGCCAGCATCACACGTCATGAAGCACTTGGTTCTCCAAGGGTTAGGCTTTCCACGAAGGTACTGGCGCATGGGGTTGTAATTGTTTCTCGTGGGGATCATTCCTTTATCAAATGCGATTCGCTGGCCGACGGTCTTTCCTAACCTGTCTCTTCGTGTCCGCTAGCAGATCCCTCACTTGTGTCTTCAACATCCGATTCTCCATCATCTTCGTCCAGTCGATACTCATCATCGTCATCCCCGGAGTCCATTCGATCATTACCCGCCGATATGTAAACACTTTTAGCTTGGCATCACCCACTTTGAGGCGGCAGTGGACACGTAGGGGCTCAGTTTAAGACCGGTGTTGACAGGGATGCTTGTCGTGAGGGCTCCTTCGTGGGAGACTTGGCCGGCGTCTTCGCGGCCGTCTTGGCGGGAGTCTTGGCGAGAAACTTTGCGAGAGATTTGGCTATCGGCTTTGCATGTGGTGGCACGGTCGTAACTACCGAGGGTGTCGGTTCCGACGATTGGCGTTTGTCTGGAGGAGCCTCTTCGTACAGAACTATTGAAGTGTTAAGTCGGTTCCGACGATTGGCGTTTGTCTGGAGGAGCCTCTTCGTACAGAACTATTGAAGTGTTAGCAGACCAATAGGATGCATATCAAGAGCACGCGTGTATCTTCGACTGGTAAGTGCTTCCAAACTTCATCTGCGTCATCAAAATAGCCAACTAAGTGTGTACCGTTCGGTCGATTTTCCCATCCTGTAGGTTTGAAGAAGCGATTCTCTGTTGAGACCCTTCGGGCGCTCAAATCGCAACCCAAGCTTCTTGAGCTTTGCCCAAAGCTGGGACCATGTGAGCGGCTTGATGTATTTCCTCTTCCCGATTGTATACTTTCGTTGCTTGCTGTGAGTCCGTCCAAATCGCAAATGGCGCGAATGCTGCGGGCGCCAAAAATCTGAAAAATCTCAGCCACGAATTATACCCCTCGAGGTTAGCAATCAGTGGACATCACATCAACTTTGTATGAGTCACTGATTTCAGTATTACCCTCGAGGTTAGCAATCAGTGGACATCACATCAACTTTGTATGAGTCACTGATTTCAGTATTGATATTTTGTTTGATTTCTTATACTGTATGATACAGGATAAGAAAATTACTTACCCTGTAGAATACAGGAAGCGGGGATATTTTTTATTTGATTTCTTATACTGTATGATACAGGATAAGAAAATTACTTACCCTGTAGAATACAGGAAGCGGGGATTAAGGGGTTAATGCGGCTCTCGTTCTTATGCACTCGGAAGTGCTATAAATACACCTCGGTGGCTACTTAACATGTAAAAAAAAATCAAGGCCATCTGGTTTAAAAAAATGTTTTCTTTTCTTTAAAGACAATTTGGGAGCTGATGATTAACCCCAACAGTTCAGAAATCTAGGACAAAAAGAAGGTCCAAATGTTAGCACGTCAGCTCCACTTAAACTCGTAATAATGTACAGCTCCGATGTCAGTTGGCAGCACTGCATCTGTAACGGTCTATTTAAAGACCTCTAATAACTGTGAATTTACAGTTTGAGTTTTCTAACACCTATCATAAGTATTTATGACAACAAGCCTTTTTCGTTTAATATTTACTCGTGGGCGGAATTTACAGGATGGAAAATGGACTTCTCAGGATGATAATGTTTACGAGGTTACTATAATGTTTCGGAGATGACAATGGCATGATGTGGTACACTTATTATCGATGTTCGTTCAAGACTAGCGTTCTAGTAGAGTTTGATGCCAGCACCTGGCAACATCGCTGTAACCTTACAGTGCACTGTTGGAACTTACTGTTTTTGCTTCCTTACGCAAGATGGTTGCGACCGACACCCATACGAGTTGACCTCGACGCCGCTTTCTACTATTCTGCGTCTGAGTTGGCAGACCGATCGCTTCTTTACACTGCTGGAATACGTCTGCAGCCTCCGCAAATGTGATTCGTCCTGCTGTCGATACCAAGGTGAGTTGCTTTTCGCTTGATCTTCTTCATCAGAAACTTTAGCTCACACAGTCGCTTCCGTTGATTTGGATCACTTAGGCCGGACGGGCAAATCCGACGAAAGGGCGGCAGCTGCTTCGAGGCATCCCCGCAGCACCAGTACATCCACGCTTGCTCCGCAGTTCCAGTTGGAAGCTTCATACCAAGCGGGAACATATGTACTCCACCACCCCAATAATGTATGGGATAAGTGGGAGCTTGACTGACCTCTTCATCGGTATGCTCCTCTATCTCGTCAGTATTATCCAAAATATTGTTTCCTCCGTTAGTTTCTGTACCGTTCCTAGACCGTAAAAGCTGTAAAATCCCCTCATCTTCTAAACGCTTCATTATAGAAGTAGCCATGCTATTGCATGTTCGAACGCCAGTTTCAATAGCACGATCTTCCAATATTGTCGAAACACCGGAAATTACCCGTTCACACATAGCACTATGTGAGTCAAAAACGGTCTGCATGTCAAGTTTCCGCGCCGCCACCTCTGCTTTTAAATCATTGCGGGCTGCACGAATCTCGCTCAGAATTGTA
>JAIKVB010001151.1:0-15110 GCA_024679045.1 Phytophthora brassicae
AGTAACTTCAACGTGTATCAAGTCTGACAGGGAGCCTCACTTCAACATAGTGCCCATCCCCCTCGAGCGAAGCGACGATGCTCTCAACTTGACAAGTCCCGATTTTTAGCTCAGTTTAAGCTTTTCCACATTCTCCTACTTGTATTTACTGCTGCCGATAAAAAAGAAGTATGTGTGGGTGTCTTCGCCATAAGAACGATATTCGTGACTTCACTGGCGGCAAAGTCGACCTAGCGGCATAAAACAACAATGAGGAGGCAAGACACGCACCGTAGCCTTTCTAACCAATGGTGGTTGGCTTTCCATGAACCAAGAGCGGTGATTGGTGGAGAACTCCGTCCACGAATAAAAAGTGTGCTTGAAGTTGCATGTCTTGGAACTTCTCGGCCCAGCTGCATCTTGGCTTGGGTAACGGGGTACGTACAGGCTTCAAACGATCAATTTAGCTGTCATTTTCCAAGTTGTCTTCTAGCGTGCAAGTGGTTCTTCAGGAGCCTCTCTAAGCAGCAGCCGTCAAGCCAACACAAGTCAAAACTCTCCTCAAACTCTCCTCCACCCACCACCACAATCATGGTCAAGTCGGACGTGTACAGCTCCCCCATTGTCTTCTCCCAGTTGGATCTGCGGGTGGGTAAGATCACCGAAGTGAAGCAACACCCGAACTCGGAACGTCACTACATCGAGAAGGTGGACATCGGCAAGGGCGAGGAGCTCGAGATGGTCATGGAACACCAGCCGCACTTCGCCGAGGAGGAGCTCGTGGACCGCAAGGTCGTGGTGCTCTGCAACCTCAAGATGGTCAAAGTCGTGCGTACGCGCTCGACGGGAGGCATCCTGCTCTGCGCCAATGACAAGGGCAAGGTGGAGCTGCTGGACCCAAGTCCTGAGGCTGAAATTGGAGAGCGCGTGTACGCCAGTGGCGAGGAGCTAACGGAACCCGTAACTGCCATTCAGATGAAGAAGAACAAGGTATGGGAGACGGTTGTCAAGGGTATTAAGACAAACAATAAGTGCGAGGTCATGTACATGGATCGGTACCCGGTACGCTCACGGGCGGGCCCCATCCGCGTCGAGACGTTGAAGAAGTTCGCTGTAGGCAAGTAAGTAGTCGCGGCGACAGGCTCGTGTGTCCCCATGCAGTAGTGTGTAGCGTTAAGAAGCTGGCGATCGACCACAGCGTGGAAGCGAACGTAGTATAAGAAGCAAATGCAGAAGCCGTGACATCTCTCACGAGAAAAAAGATAGTGAAAAAGACGAAATATATCGACGAGTTGCTTAGTATGATGGAGGTGGATTGTCAACGACGACGATTCGTCATAGCTCTAGCCGTCGTAGTGGGATCGTATGCTAGGAAGTGTGTACTACATACGGATGGTCACCCCATGGTGTTGTGGGCTGCAATCTCACTTGTGGTGTTTCTGCATGTGGTATTAAAAATAAGCATGCTGAATTAAAGGTATGGATATCAATTGATTTTACAGCAACAATGTGAATCAAGATCTGAAAGATCTGACAGCCTCCGATCTTGGCAGGAAGGCATCCAGTATCATTTATCGACATTTTTGCTTCTTCGCGACAGGAAGTTCGACTTCTAAGCTACCATAGCGTCGACAACATTTGCCTACATATTTCAAAATACCAGAGAACAATAGAACCAAGCCAATGAACTATTTGTAGCGATTTCGGATATCTGGTATCAGATTTCGGAGGTACTAGTACTCTATAATATATATTATATGTGCGCCATATATTCATTATTAAGTGAACAACAATGACCAAGTTGTGCGACTTGCTGGGCTCGCGGCCGGAGGTGATGTACGAATGCATGTACACCAAGCACAAGACGCAGAAGCGCAAGACGTGGCAGGACGGATTTATATCTCTTTACGCCTCCCGCAGACTCGTTGTGTATGTCGATGACGATGGAAAACCAGGAAAACCGATCGACGAGGCCAAGTTAGCTCCGTTCGACTGGGACCGCAAGGACGAGGAGTACCTCGAGACGTCCAAGTACGTTAATCATGAATGGTGCTCTTTTGGCGGTCACTGCTGATGTTTAATGCGGTGGCTGGTGCTGTATTACTAGGTTTCTTGTGGAGGTCGTGAACGAGACACCGATTGGCCCCACGCCGTCCGTGCAAACGACAAATGTCAATACAACGAGCGGCAATGGGTTTGCATCTGCTAATACGGTGCAACAACCTGTCGGTCAGACGCCTCGAGCTCATGTGGGACCTCCTGTTGGATTAGGAGGACGTCTCTCCATCCCCAAGTTCCGGACTCCTCTTAGTCGTGGCCCGCCGCGTCTTGCTAAACCTGGAACTGGCCGCGTCGGGTACCCGTACAATCGCAATGCTACTAGTGCACCAGCAACCACCATCGCCAATCCTGCCTTCGACTTTGTCCGCGACCCGACTTCAGAGTGGAACTACGTCCCAAATGCCGTCTCACGCACGCGTACGTTGTCCTCAAATCTTGATCTCTCCAGACTCGAAGCTTGCTAACATTACATACTCGCGGGACTTATGACATTGTCGTATCTGCTGCAATAGCCGATGAAGTGCTCGTCCTGCTTGAAAAGTGACCAAGAGCGAAGCAATGGAAGCGTAAGATGAGGGGAAAGTGACGCATTAACTTATATAAAACAGCTACAATCTACCAGCGACGGCACAGCTTGCTGCCGCAACCAGCCAGCCACACAGACACTTGCGTTCAAACGCTAAATGGCAGCGTCATCCTCCGTCTTGGCTCGCACATTCTCCCACGAGTCCGACGTACCCATGAGCACATTCGAGTACATATTGCGGTCGTCCTGCTGGATCTCGATGTACCCTTTTCTTCGCGTATAGTCCCGCAGCAGCTTCATAAGCGCCGCACCGAACAGCAGCGCCAATATACACGCACACACGTCGTATACAACGTTCAGCGTATCCGAATAGTACCCATCCTTCGTCGCCATCTGCACGCTCCCCGTGCGGAAGAAACCCATTTCCATTCTCTGTCGTTGCATGGTCACCATGATGGTGGCACGTCACCAGCAGCTGGAAGCGTCCGCACTGCTTCCAGGAATCGGTAGCTTCGGCTGCTAAAAGTCGAGTGGAGATCTGACTTTGCTACAAACATTTACGATATGGCTACAGTTTACTAAAGCCATTTTGAAGTTGCAGCAATGGATCATGTGCGCTTTATTATAGTGTCTTCGTTCTTTTAAATGAGGTTACATGGGTCTCTAGCTTCGAGGATCCCAAGAGAATAAGACGAACTACTTCACTTCTAGACTGGAGTCGAGCTGCTCGACAAAGTTGGCCGAAATACCCTTTCAGAGCTTATTACTCGTCGTAGATGATAAACGTGGAGTTGCTAATGTCGCCTCGGCGCTGAGTTTGGTTGAGATCTCCGCGTCTGATCTCGTCCGGGTTGTTCCGAGAATGTAGAATACAGCTCAGACAAACCTTGACACGCGTGGATTTCGAGTCCACTAGCACTGGCATCTTGCGACAGCAGCGACCACAACTCACTTCTCCGCAGAGACGGCAGTTGTGACGCTTACGCAGGAAAGAGAAGGCATGCTGACAGACATTGCAGTTCCGCTGCTGCTTGTCCTTGTCTCCACTTGTAAACGAGCGATGCTTGCGGTTCACTTCCGCGTTGTTTTCGGACAGCAAGTGGTTGCCAATGCTCATCTTCTCGGCGTGAGCTCGAATGTTCGCGAGTCGTGCTCCGGCCTGTTCCAGCCAGTTCGAGCGTTTACTAGACGAGCACTTGCTCTTTGGGTCCAGATGTGATGCAAACGTCACTTCTACGACTCCTGGCGAATCGGTCTCTTGTACCATGTACACCTCGCAGCGAATCGACGCTCGTACATACGCGGTCGACGTTCGAAGCTCCGGCACGCGGATCGATTCGATGATCCGGTAGCCCAGCAGCTTCCCGTTTGAAGTGGTGCTCACGTCTGTGTAGTCCAAATACACGAGATCTAGCGGTGTTGTACCAAACGGGTTCTTTATCGCCTGGTACTTGAGTCCGCAGTGGAAGTAGCGCGAGTTGGTCGGTTTTGCACAAGACGCCAACACTTTGGCCTCAATAACTTGGTCCGATCCGAGGATAACTTTTTGCGCGGCAGCGAAAGCTTCTGTGCTATCCCCCGCTGCTAGGACAGACATTACGTTCTTCACCGATGCGTTCACGTGAGTCACGCCGCGCGCTTCGCAGCGCGAGCGTTTGGACCGAAACAACTGCACGCCGTTCTTGACTTTAGCCGCTTCCCAATTACCTACCGCCTCGCAGTCTTCCGGAGATCCAATGTTACTTGGATCACGGTCGTCCTCTTGGTTGTCGGATGCGAATGCTAATGCGATGCTTTGTCTTCGTTTAATGTAGCTAAAACACCCTGCTTTCTGAGCAGCACTGAGCAGTGTCGAATCCTCCGCTTCTACACGACCCAGGCGATTGTCCCGACCGTCCGAAGACACTGCAGATCTGCACCGAATTCGCTCTGACTCGCGCTGGTTACTAGGCAAGTAGCTGTCCTGTACGATATCGTCGTCCTCGTCACTGTCGCTGTCGTCGACCAATTTCTCCCCTTTTTGACCACTTAACATGCTGCCGAAAATGGGTGTAGCTCCTAGTCGTTGTTGTATCCCAGACCAAAGTTCCTGTCGTTTAAGACCCACGTGCTTGTGAATGTCGGAGCTGCTTCGGTACGATCCACGCTGCATCACTTCGCTGGCCATGGTTTGTACTGTAGTCGGTTATGAAGTGGCGAAGGCTGATGTGGCTCTTGGGGTCGCTGTCACTAGTCGAATAGAAACGGTTTTCCGACTCGTTCGAACTGACTACAGAAACTACCTGGAAGGAATGGAAGGCTACTTGGACCTTAAGGAGCGTTTTACGATATGGAAAGCTCTCGGTCGTTTGTTGTTTCGTGAACGCAGCATGTCGCGGGCCCGACATGTGGCTGGCGCGGAACGCGATTCAAGGATCGGCGTCGAGCACAGGTTTACGGTTCCTGCCCGCCTTCTGGTCTTTCTGAGCCATATGTGCGGACAAGAGTCACCACCGGTTTTGTGGATGGCTTTGCAAGGTGGTGGTGGGAGTTCATACGACGATGGTGCACAACTCAACTTCCAGTTGAAGCGAGCTCATCACCGGTTAAACATTGTGCCAGCTATTATCATAGCGAGAAGATGACTCTAGGAAGTAATTTTTTATACATTTGCAACACAGCGGAGCTCCGTTTCCGATGGGGATTGAGGCCCAATCGCCCAATTTGGGCGGACTAAATGTCGTGAGTCCAACGTCGAGATTCCATCGGCAGCATTGCAAACTGCGCTGATCGTCGTGCAATACTCTCACGAGCATGACGAAAATTGTGGTCGATTGTAGCCAAACTTTTGTCAAGCAAAGCCGCTCCCAGCTTTCACGGAAAAGCGTCGAAAGAGCTCAAGGAATACAGATCATCCTGTCCTAACTAATAGTTGCCGTTGCTTCAGTTGATATAAAGTATAGCAGGATAATCAATTAGTGGGATATTAAACCTCGATTAAGCATATTATATTACGTGGTTTTTGACCGTTTTTTAAATATTGCTTGGACCCATGATAAATCTTCGCCGAGCCAAATGAGACTAAAACAGAAGGAATCGTTGCCGAGACGCGCCAATCTTAGATCAGTTATGCAAAATACGTTCTGATGATCGTTTTGTGGCTCTCACACAATATTTAGCCCCGTTTTGAGCATCAAATTTGGCCCATTTTGGTATCAAATATAGCAGCAGACAGGGATATCAAGGTTTTGAATACCCAATCTTAGATTAGTTATGCAAAATACGTTCGGATGATCATTTTGTGGCTCTCACACAATATTTAGCCCCGTTTTGAGTATCAAATTTGGCCCATTTTGGTATCAAATATAGCAGCAGACAGGGATATCAAGGTTTTGAATACATTTGACTGGGAACCGAGTCGGTGGACACCATCCATATCGAATATAGCTGGATAACACGTAAGAGAGGGATCATTTAGGACAGGATGATCATGTCGTGTTAGCTTAAAATGTCGTGCGGTTGTGAGCGTGCCTGCCACACCGAGGAAGCTTGAGCATTAATAGTAATCATACTTGAGTGTGAGGCTCTTGGCCACCATGGCCACCATGGCCACCACCCAATGAGGGGCTAACTGATACTGTTTAGGGCAAATATGAGACCAGTCGTTTGGTGGACTCCGTGTCAAGTCCAGGCGGAAGTTGTGGACTGCTTTACGTTAACTTCGAGCAATCGTTCCTGCGCCCAACTCGCCTCGTCTCACTTTCGAAAAACTTTTTTTAGTAAAGAGTGTCTCAAATATATTGGTACCGTACTCTCCTTCCCGAGGACCGATGTCATTTCAGTCTTTGGGCTTCTCTTCAGTCACACAGTCAGTACATCAACTCTTACGATGAACAGATTCTAATTCGAAAGCTCTGGCTTCTGACCTCGGCGCCGAGCTTGCACACGCTAATACCGCGCAGCCCTACTTCGCTGGCACCCCGCGCGGTTTTTGCTATGGTTACACCCTCTTACGATGAACAGATTCTAATTCGAAAGCTCTGGCTTCTGACCTCGGCGCCGAGCTTTCACACGCTAATACCGCGCAGCCCTACTTCGCTGGCACCCCGCGCGGTTTTTGCTATGGTTACACGCGCTCGCCCGCGTTATTATAAATGTTTTTTTGTGATTTCACCCCAATCTACCAGATACTGACTTTTATCTTATAAACCGACTGTAGCATTTGGCCACAACGATGACTTCCCATGGTGCCAATTGCTATTAATACGTCGAGTGCTACGTCGACGCTGTGCACATTGTGGTGGGTGGCTACAGTAGCACTGGATAACTCTGAATATGACGCGTAAATTTGAAGCACAATTTCCAACATCACAATGCCACAGAATTCTCTGGAAATCCCTTCAATGAATTTTGTTCAAATGTTAAATAAAAATGCTACTTGGACAAACAGCTGGAGTAAGAGATATTGTTGATGACAAAGAGTCTGAAAACGCAAAGCAACATCGGATAAGTGGATTCTACGTTATCAATAAATTCAACGCCTGGCAAGCATCGTGCCGTCCGTGAAACGAAGCCCACACCCACCCGACGACTTGAGTTTTGGCTTACTCGTCCTGTTCGTCGTCTTCATCGTCCTCGCCCTCTTCCTCGAAAGTGTCAAGCGGCACCGAGAACAGACGCATGATCGGTTTGTTAGGGTCTCTCATGATCACGTACTTGCCTTCAGGCTGCTCAAGTAGAAGCTCCGACAGCATCTTAATGATACCCCACGTATTGTTCTGGTTGAGTGCGATCTGCGTGGCGAAGGTGCTCGGGTTGTATGACTGCATGCCCAGTACTACGTGCGAGTACGGGTCCTTGAAGTTCGAACGTGACACGTAGCCTAGCTTGATCTCATCCACGCCGCTCAAAAGCGCCTGCGCTGTCCACTTGGCCAATTTGAGCGAATTGTTCTTGAGCTCGTTCGCCAAAATAGCGCCACGCTGAAAGAGGATAAACATAATCAATGTTAGTTTCAAACTACAATATTGCAACAGAGGGAGTTGTGTTTGTGTGGGGAAGGCATCTCTATGAGATGGTGGGCAAGTCTCTCCTCAAATGAAGCTTTCCTCACAATAAGTATTGGAATAGCGTATATATAAAGTTGTGGGCATTCATTGAGACTCGCACACCACCATACAAAATTACACAATATACAATACATGTACAATATACATACAAGCAGCAGCAGACTTTCATCGCATTCTTTCTCCTCACCAAGAGTGTAGGAATAGCGTATATAGAATAAAAACAATCATCAAGTCCAGCACGCATAGCACCATACAAACCCATACCAATATACAGACAGCAACATCCACACACAAACACAGTTCGACACAACGTCAGCATTGCACTACGCACCTGAGAGTCGATTTTCTTGCGCCACTCGATGGAGCCGGGGAACTTGGGGTCGTACTCATTGAGCGCGTACGTAGAAACGTACTGCTTCTGTCCCTTCTTAAGCACAACACTCTGCACCTCACAACGCGCCACCAAGTTAAGACCGCTGCCAAGGTCGAACTTACGGTATCGGTAGGCTCCACTTGCAGGTTTTCCATCGTCACTGGCGAACGGGTTGGCATCGTCGAATTTCTTGTAGAAAGCACCGTTGCCAGTCTTAAGCACCTGTTGCGACAGGTTCTGGTTGATCATAGTGGCCTCAAGACTGAGACGGTCCGGGTGGTTCATGTGCTCCGGGTCCTCCTGCTTAGGCGGGTCCGTGGCGTTCTCGTTGACCGTGAGCAGATCGAAGTTGGACTCGTCACGCTTGTCAAAGAACACCATGTTGTTCACGCGCTGGGCCACAATATCCCACGGCATGACGGAACGAGTACACGCCATAAGATGAGCCAGAATGGCGTCAGTAGCGAACACCGTAGCCTCTCCCTGCTGAGCGAGCTGCTCAATGACGGGGTCGTCCGTCGTCGTGACGTAATAGAAGTCGCGGTCGTCGTAGCGGTGCACGCGCTTGTTGGAGCGACTCGTGAGACGG
Organism: Phytophthora brassicae; assembly: GCA_024679045.1. NCBI lineage: Eukaryota > Oomycota > Peronosporomycetes > Peronosporales > Peronosporaceae > Phytophthora > Phytophthora brassicae. Next base: position 8,577 of record JAIKVB010001151.1, read on the forward strand.
TCGAACGACGCGTCGTACTCGCGCAACTCACCGCACCATTTGACGTCGTTGCACTTGGGGATGTTGGCCACCAACTTGGTAAGTTGCTGCATCTCGAACTGGTCGATAAGCGTCCAGCTCGCCTGCACCTTGACGGAAGCCGCACGGTCCGCTGTCGGCTCGTCGCGGCGACGATAATTGAACTGGCGACGCGCGTTGCTGAGTCTGTCCCATCTCTTGTTCTGCTTCTGCATACCCTTAAGCCGTAGCTGCGCCGACGAAGTCGTGGGAGCATTGGCGTCGGGCTTGTCGTTCCAGCTGCCGCGTCCTCCGCGTCCGCCACGTCCACCGCGTCCACCGAAACGCTGCTGGTTCCATGTGGGACGGAGACGGTCCTCTGTCTTGGGACGTGTACCCTTGGAAGTGTCCACCAGCTGGAACGTAGCGTCCTCCTTCGAGTCGTGCTTGTACTGGAACTCGGCGTTAACTCCGGACGGGTCACGAGCGTAGCGGGAGCCACGTGGCGCATAGTTAGATACAAAGTCAGCGGCTTTGCCAAGCTTGTCACCCTTGTTGAAAGGAGCGTACGGGATGTTAAGGAACTGCTCCGGCAGCGCCGTGGGGCCCCAGCCGTTGGCGTTCACATCCACACTTGGCGTCTCGTATGAAGCCATGATGGTCGAAAAGCGAATGATTCACTGAATAGGGGGGAAGCTGTCAGCACCAGTCAAAAAAATACTCTAACGGCTGCCACATAATAATGTGTAAATGGTGTTTCACCTTATTGTACCCTTGTTAAGGTACAAGCACTTCAACGTGGACCAGTTTTACTTACTGAACTGCCAGGACTTCAGTAGGGGTTAAAGGTGTTGGATAGACGACGTCTTGTAGGTACCATTCAACGCGAGAGGCGATTTTGGTGTGAGCCCACTGTAGTTGAGGTGAGTCTCTCTCGCTTGGGTAGTACATGTCGGCGCAGTGTGCAGTGCCTTCAATAAACACAGCTTCAGCAGAGTACGAGTGCAGTTTAGTGGAATTCTGGACAGCTAACGCATGCCATGGGTCAATCGTGCCGCTTGGAAACGTGACCCGCTCCACCTCAATGCTGAGAGATCCGTAGTCGAGGTTGGCCCCAGCGATGTCCGGAGCTACATTCATCTGGTACACGCGTTTACAGATCTCAGTACCGGCATTGGCTTCTGTCACCGCACGCAGCGCGTGGAAAGGGGAGCGAACGCTTGTGGTTGTCTGGAAGTAACCAAACTCGTTGCACGTCTGGTACACCCACTGGCGCGCACTACTTTTACCGTCAAACTGGTCGCGACTCAGCACCTCCACGGTACCGTTCGTTGCACCTTCAAACTTGGAGTCAAGGCAGTCGCCTACACGAGTCTTGCTAAGGAAAGTCGCCAGCTTCTTCAACGCATCTCCTGGCTTGGCGAAATGTTTACAGACTTCATCCAGAGTCATGACTCCATCGTGGATACCATTGTACTGTGCGATATCCTGAAATGCTCCCATCACGGACGTCTCAAACACGGAATCGTCAAACTCATTGGTCATCGGGTAGCATGGCTTGAAGAGCTCGTCCACCTTGTCACGACCTTCTTTACCACCATCCAGAAGTTGTCCAAGCTGCGTTATAGCTTGCTCCACCTTGTGGTAGCACTCTCCGCCTCCGAAGTATCTTAAACCATCTCCAACCACCTCCATGTACTCATAAAAGTTACTTTTCGCATGCAGTGGAGCTGAACTCGCTACAGTTCCAGCAAAGAGCGCGGGGTATTTCAACTTCACCCACGCGGCCAAATTACCTGGATAGCTGCCACCAAACGCCACCCACTTCTCGTTTGTAAGTCCGTACTTGTCCTCTACAAACGAGTGGAAATGAGCCAAATCCGCCAATGCTTGTTCACTTGAAAGATACACGAGATTGGGTAGACTCATGTCCTCCGTCGGGTATGATTTGCCATAGAAACGATGCTCCAGTGCAACAAGCAACGCTCGGTGCTGCTCCGCCAGGTAGTAAATAAAAGTACGATTGGTGATTGCCTTGGGTCCTAAAGGTCCTTCCCCTCCAATATACAGGAAGACGGGGAACCCGTGCCCACCCCAGAACTCCTCATTCACCTGATATCTTTGTTTCCACGTTTTACGCTTCGAGACAGGAGCGAAGTGGTCCAATATGGCGTTAGTGAAGAAATCTTCTTGAATGGGGAATTGCACCGCGTCGTTCTCGGACTGATGCACGTCAAATTGCACAAAGTATTCATGGCCACGGAAGTCCTGAAGCCGCTGCAGGTTGTGCGCCAGGACGCCAGACGAAGTGGCGACTACGGCTGACACGAGAGCAACGCAGACGATTACGCACAATACCAGGAAATGACGGAGCGGTGGCATGGCGTCAGAGGACGAGTGCGTAGCAGCTCAGCTTGTTTAACACGAGATCTGATTCAGGAATGACTGCTGACATCATGATATACAAACGGATTTGCAAGGGTTTACGAATGTGCACCGCTTCAATATACCGGTATTATCTAATATTCTCTTCGATTTAATATTATAAAAAATGCTCTCCAATTTAATATATTGCAATTATTGGGTCAGCTCTTCATCCATGCGAAGTCGTGACGATTGTCGAAGTGATCCATTCGTGCGGCTGTAGTGTGTCATTTATTCAGTGAGGGATCATTCGCAAACAAATGCTCTCCAATTTAATATATTGCAATGAAAGGATTGTGCTGGTAGTGCAAAATAAAAAAGAATGTTTAACGAAAAGTGCAAACGGGTTTGGGTCAGCTCTTCATCCCATGCGAAGTCGTGACGAGTGTCGAAGTGATCCATTCGTGCGGCTGTAGTGTGTCATTTATTCAGTGAGGGATCATTCGCAAATACTTAGGTTTGGACTACTGTTAGTCTTCGTTTTAATAAACCTGACAAATATACACGTAACGGTAGCTGCAAAGACTCAGTTTTCAATGGATTGACGAGGTTCTTCGATCGTGTTTTCAACTCTTCCTAATTTAGAGGACACAAGAAAGCTCGTTCGGTCCACTTCATCTCCCTCTCCGTTACGAAATATGGTCAAGCAACAACGAATCCTCATTTCACCTCAAAAGTCAAAGACGCTTCAACAAGATGGCTCCAGTTGTTCCCGCACTTTGTCGCGCCAAAGATCCTCCCAAACTCTCAATCGCTACGCATCCACAAGAAAATTCAACCGACGACACGAATTACAGCGTGAGGACGAGCGTTTCCGTAACACTTCGATTGTAATTTACTCTAAAAGAAATCCAGATGAACAGGACACAGTCATGGCCGCACAGGTAAAGGCTTATCGACCGATTTATAGTAGTTTTTTTAATTATCTTATTAAAGTTTTGTATTCCTAATTCCCTACTATATGTAGTGGAGGATCATGGAGGCGGTGGCACGTGAGAAATCGATCGTCAGACGTTTAGCAGCATTTATCAGTCGTTCTCTTGGTACAGCGACGTCTCAAGATCCGACAGTCATTTTGGATCATATTTTGCTTGGAAGTCGTGAGAATGCTGAAGATAGTCGACTGCTTTACTTCTTAGGGATAACCCACATCTGCAACTGCGCCAAGCAAGTTGGTAACAGCTTCGAAGGCGAATTCATTTACCTCAAACTAAATATCCATGACTCACAAGACGAAGAACTCATTCCTCACTTTCAAACCGTCACGAAATTCCTCAAACGAGTCGAGCGACTGCGAGGACGTGTACTCATTCATTGTATTTCAGGTAACTCACGCTGCGTTTAACTGTTTTTGTGGAATCTCATGTTGTTATTGACAATATTCAGGTGTTTCTAGGTCTCCAGCGCTCTTGGTAGCATACTTGATGATCGACAAGAAGATCCCGCTACTCGATGCTTACAATATGGTTCGACGTAAGCGCCAAATTGTACAACCGAATCAAGCTTTCCGTTTACAGCTTGCCAAATACGAGCTCATGCTCTTTGGTGCCTCGTCAGTAGCGAGAACAACCGACAAAGATTGGAACTTTTACGCTTGGAACGAGGTGAAACACGAAAGAGGACTTCTCCGTAGCTAGCAAATGCCACTTGACACGCTTTTCCCACCAACATCAACTCGACTAGTAAATTTAAAGCCAAAGAAATGATTTGTTCGAGTTCCCAGCAAGCACCAGTTATCAACAACCACGGGTGATCCAAACAACGGACCCAAGTCATCTTTTTTACAACTATTTGCACCGTTCACTGCTTTACCAGACGAGCTGTTACTCTGGTAAATGATAGATCCTGTTTCTTCGTCACAAAAGTACAATTGACCTGTTGTCGTGGTAATACAGCAAACCAATGTGCCACTTTCTTCAGTATCAATACAATTATTGTGCTGATAATCAAGTGGAGCTTCAAGAAGACGGACAACCGTCGGCGAAGCGAATAGAGCACTGTGAAGGTCACAAGCCCACACAAGTTTTCCACTTTGGCAGTCAATTTTCCGAAGTTTACCATCGTGAGACCCAAAGACTACAGAACCTGGATAATAGACACAAGGAGAGCTGAAAATGGGTTTTTCGGTTGCGACTTGCCAGTGAATAACCCCCGTTGCCATATCCAGTCCGTAAAAGCTGCCGTCAGCACACCCCACGAGCAGCTTCTTGGATGTATAATCAGCATTTAATCCAGCAAACACTGGGGCTGGAAGCTGCAATCTCCACTCCTCCATGATACTGCTAAAGTTATTGTTACCAGACTTTATTGCCACAATATTTCCATTAGTGGAAGCAGCAAATAGCTGACTAGACCAAACACAGTAAAGAGGAGTAGAGAAAATGCTGCCTTGAAGGTCGACAACCCACTGTGACTTACCCGTCATGGTATCCAGTCCGTAAAGAAAGTTGTCATACGAACCACAGACTACTAAATGAAACTTGTCAATCACCTGAGCTGAGGCTTTGATGATTCCTTTCGTGTGAAAAACCCAACGAGTATTTCCTGACTGCAGCTCCAAGGCGAAAAAAGTTCCTGCGTACGTCCCAATGTAAACGATCTCATGACGTACACTGAGTACAGCGCAAGCTTCAATTCGATCGTCGAGTTTAACTCGCCAGATTTCTTTACCGGCGTCTTGTACGTCAACACACACTAACTGAGCCGAATGTGATCCAATAATTGCCCAAGTAGAATCGACAATGTTGTCTATATTGCGACGTTGTACCACTAAGGGAGACGCATCGATACACTTTTCCAGATCAATTTGCCACGCATTTCTCAGTTTCCATGAAGTCGACACTTTGTGCGTAGATGGTAGAGCTGAAATGTAACATGTTGGGATGTACATACCGTTAATGCTCATGGAAGATTGATTGTATCGAGATACAAAGTTTAACCTGGTTTGTAGGTTCGTACAATCATTGAAATCGTTACCAGTAGATCCATCTGAATGCGTAGAATGCGTCTTCTTCTGCCGTTTGAGGATGCTACTTGACATCAATTCACATTCTGCATCCATTTCAGTGGCAACAATATTATTGTCCACTGTACGTAAGCGCTTGTTCAATAAGTTTATACTGGACAACAGTGATCCAATTTTCATATGAAGCTAGTAGCATACAAGTACAACGATTAGTAACATATTCTTATGAAAATTGTCAGGTTGAAGTGAACGTACCAGATCTTGACCCGTCAGCGAGAAAACATCAAATTCTTTGCGTAATTCATGGACAAAAAGTGTTGCTAGTAGTGAATTTCCGCCCATTTCGCTGAAGGTCGAGAATCGCATGTCTTCTGAAATGTTTTGGGATAGCGAAAGGCCAAGGATTTCTTTAAGTAAATGGGTTAACCGATCTTCTGTTGTGCTCTTTGCATCGCTGTTTGCCATTAACACCTTCATATTGTTGTCAGCATATGTTTTACGAGTAAAAAGGTCCTTCAGCGCTAGGCGATCAATTTTACCCGCCATTGACATCTTCGTATTGTTGTCAGCATATGTTTTACGAGTAAAAAGGTCCTTCAGCGCTAGGCGATCAATTTTACCGTGAGAAAGTCGCTGCACTGAGTCTGTAGACACGACGAAGAGCTGATGGGGAGTGTGTGACGATCCATAGTGTTCTGTGATCCAAGTCTTTAGCTCTCTCGCCTGAGGATATTGAATTGGAGCGGTACCACTCACGTCGTCACGAATAATACAAGCCACAATACATTGCTGAAGCAGTCCATACTTGGTCACTTCCTTGCTAGTTGTAAAAGCAATCACATGCGAGTTTCTGACGCTCAACTCATTCGTTTTTGCCTGTATTGCTGTCTCATTCAGTGCTGTTGCCACTGCACGCTCCACTGCTTCCAAGTAAACTCTTTGTCCGTGAATTTTGACAGCAGAATCTTTACGTCCGCAGAAATATAAAAACCCTTGAGCCACTGAGCAAATATCTCCAGTACAAAACCATCGTTTTGAGTGTTTTTCAACGTCACTTGGGCCACTCAGTAGCTCATCCGAGCTCATAAACACATCTTCCTGAATGCCATCAGCGTATCCAGGGGTAACTAGCGGTCCTGACACGTATA
>JAIKVB010001152.1:0-15105 GCA_024679045.1 Phytophthora brassicae
GCTGGTGGTTGAGTGGTAGCAGTATTTGGGTCCATTTGTCTGATCCCCGTAGTCGCGTCCGTAAGTGCCGCCTCTGCCAGCGTTCCAAGTCCTGACCATCCAGCAGCCACACGTGCTTCGGTCTGCGTTGGTGCGTGCGCTAACCCATTTAGCAAGTCCTGCAATGCCACTCGCCCTTCCGGTGTGTCGAGTAGCGAAGGTCTGCCATCAGACGTTCCAATCGCCGCAGGAGGTCGTGTCGCGTTCGTTCCCCCCCGTCTCGGCACGCGTTTCTGGCCCAACGTACCCGGCGTTCGCCTCGCAGTACCAACTTCTCTTCCGTAATCTCCTCGTCGTGCACATCTCCTGGCGCCACCACTTCAATTTGAGCGAATACTGAGTTGACGCTGATTGGCCGACCTTCGGCGAATCCCGAGTTGACGCTGATTGGCCGACCTTCCCCCCGATCCCTCTCCTTGCCCATCTCCGGGCGTGCCGTGTTCACTCATAGAGTTCCCCACGACTTGTCCACTTCACTTTGGCGCGTGTGCAGACGCCTTCAGCCGTTTACTTGCAGCTGACCCGTGCGTGACTCCTTGTCCCCGCACCCGTTCTCTCTCTCTCTGAGAGACACGTCTAAACCAGAAGGTACCCTCGCTCTCCACCAATTAGCTCCGAGTGAGCGCAACGGGTCCGTTCGCTGGGGAGCTCGTCGCTGGGCCCGCCTCCGCTGTACCACGCGGCCCTGATTCGTGGACTCCCTGCGCGGGTTTGCGGCAGCTACGGTTCTCGCACCTGTCGCGGTCTATCTCGAAAGGGGTCGTGAGTACCTTACGCCTTAGAGATGAATTTGTTGACAGAGAAAGAGGAGCGGTAACTTAATATAAAAAGCTTCTTGTTTGTTGTTTTTAGCTTCGAGGTAGATTCACGACTGGCTTCCTACTTGCGACTAGCAGCTATCCTGCCAGCTCGCCCTACCGTTCTTCACTTTTATTCCCCAGAACGCACTCCTCTTCTTCAATGTAGACACCTCTTCTCTTCTTTAATGATCCTTGTCCTTGTTTAGTTCCATGTCCTCCGTCGAGAGGGACCTCCGAGGTCTACGGGGACTCCTTCGTTGTCTATACGTGCAGCACATCCGTAACCAGTCATCAATGAGATGACGATGTTTCCAACTCTTCATACTTGATAGGCTGGATCGCCCGAGCGTTCCACGCATCCGTATCTCGATGACTATATCACTTGGCTGAGGCAACTAGCGAGGAGTAACAATCCATGATCCTACCTCGGCGTGACACACTCGCTCACTCCCGCTAAGGCGACATCGATTTAGATAAAAAAAATTATGATGCATATCGGCGATATCAGATCGCTGTGACATCGGCTATTGTTCGGACGCGAAAAAACCTCAAAACCCTCGGGGTAAAAGTGCCCGAACTTTGCAACAGTGATTTGCACTGAGAAGATGGAGATAGTATTTTCCGATGAGCTGCAAAATTAGTAAGTATGAAAATAGTAGTAGTACTAACAGATACTACTCTCAACATACTGCAGTTAAATATACCAAAGGCATCGACAAAATAAAACATTAGGTGAAATACAATTACCAAGAAGCCTTCAAGCCTCCAACCTACGACGAGACAACGTTCAACCTAGCTGAAGAAGCGAATAGCTGGATTGGAATTGATGGTCGAAGTGCGAAGCCTCTTGAAGCGTTTGCAATTTTCTTCAGGAAGCTCCGTGAGTTGGCATCGGACAAGAGACAAAAAGCTTCAAATTGGCTGCGCAAGAGCCGACCTGCTGAACTTATCCCTCTTCTTGCTTGCAAACGAGAACAACTGCTCGTTGCTAGCAAACAGTGCAAATGTACACCCTGTATGGAGGGTGCGTACAACGTTCTGTTTCTCGGCCCAGTGGAACCCCGGGCTACATTCATCCCTAGCGCATCGTTGACTTGACGGCTCGAGAGTGTACTTGCGGAAACCGGAAGACACATAATTTCCTTGTGTACATGCGGTTGCAGCGGCGATCAAAGAAGGCAAGCCCATTGACACACTGTACGACGCTAAGCGCATGCCCATAACCCAGTTCAAGGAGACATACATGGTGCCGTTTCGACCTTGGCCACTGAATCAAGATCGATCACTCAATCCACCCCCAATCCGATCAGCACCCCAGGAGCTAGGGAAACATATAAAGACTGGGCCGAAACCCAAACACAAGCGTAGGAAGGCAAAAGCTGTAAACTGAGAGTGGGAATACGTTGCCAAAAGCGATGTACAAACGAGAAGCAAACTCTCGGTCACTGCTCTCAGCCTAACAGATGCATAATCGCTTCAACATGAATATATTTTGCATATCATCCAGTTAGTAATGAATGAGTTAATAAAAACACAAAAAATCGTCCCCGTGCACAGGAGATGATGCATAAGCTTGGTCGTCGTGCTGAGCGTTAGGTGACAACGCCAACACGTCGACGTCTTGCGACTTTTTAGGCGGCCGGGTCGGTTCTTGCGTGGGTACCGTAGTGCAGGTGCCATCAAAATGGTGAAACCGGAAATGGGCGCTGGAAAATTCTAAGCACTGTCAACGCTGCACACTCGATAGGCTACAAGCACGCTGCAGTAGTAATATGCACTGTCCAGACATTCAAAGTAGTGTAATACCTTACAAATCACTGAGTCAGTGATTTGCTCCAAAACACATCTATTCGTGAAATCTCAGTGTAAATCACTTTTTTATGGTTATTCCTCTACGGGAATGGCTATGAACGTACTCAGAGGATCGATGTCATCGAAGCACTAAAGCGAGCGCAGCGAGCCAGCCTGTGGTTTGCAGGCCATGAGCGAAGCACGCGGATGCAAACCCAGGACCTAGCATCAAGATGTTCCTATGATGTAACGTTGTATCATGCGAGCTGTGCGAGCCGCTAAAGGTTTTTGGGTTGTGCGGAGCGCATAGTTAGGGAACAGTATATTCGTGACACCGCTCCATTTACTCGCTTAAGTACGTGTCGGAAAGTGTAGAGGATGTCGGAACCACGATATGGTACAAAATGGGAGAAGTTAGGGAGCCCCCCAAAGGGAGCACCCGAGCAGAAAAAGGCAGGCCATAATATGGCCTGACTTTTTATGGCGTTAGTACACGGACATAAAAAGGCAAACATAAAATATATATGTATTTGTGTACAAATTGCACAGTGCAATGGCTTTCTGAGAAGGTGCCATGCCAGGTCTTGCCTTCACGAGCTGCTCGAAATTATTGAGTGTTGAAGGTGGAGGTAGACAGCACTTCGACAATCACTGGAGCTTGCCTAAATCTAAGTCATCGACTACGCATCGGGTTTTGGATCATCCTCATACTACTGGTCACGGTGCAAACAGTACCTGCCTCGAAGCTTCAGGCTTCGAACTGGCCGCGAATGAAATGCTATATGTACTCCGAGCAAACACGCAACTAGATTATTTTCAAAGGACTTCTTTAGCAAATGGAGATGATTTTCAGCTATCCTTTTGCCATCCCGATCGTGGGGCTTACGCTAGAATGCGCGACTTGAGCGAATACTTCGAAGAATATTATTATTCATAAATTATGAATCGATTTATTTAGCGAATACTTCGAAGAATATTATTATTCATAAATTATGAATCGATTTATGTTGCCTGTTTATGTACGCCATATGGTCTGCCTTTTTCTGCTCGGGTGCTCCCTTAGGGTCTCCCTAGCTTCTCCCGTACAATATATATATATATAAATGTAATTCCTCTTAATGTGATGCACGCATCGAGTACATTTAATGCGTACCTAAAAGCGTCATATTCATAAATACGTGTCCTAATTCAGGAATCCTAATATATGTCCTAAAAGATACAGACACTCTCCTAATGTACTAAACATGTGGTGTTAGTGACCAGCCGTGCTACGCTTGGCTAGGCGCCCCTCCGGCGCCCCCGCGCCTCGCTTTGCTCGGGATATATACATAATAACTTCTGGCGAGTGCAAGGCTCGTCTTGCTGAGGAGCTCGGCGCTGGGCACGCCTTCGCAAATACCACGCGGCCCTGCTTCGCGGGCTCCCCGCGCGGGTTTGATATGGCTACGCGCGCTCGCACCCCCTCGTCTCCGATAGTGTCTTTCTTTTTAGATATGTTCTAATCCTAAAAAAATGGTAAAGTTGTCCTAACACAGTCCTAAAAGCAGTGTGGTTTACATCAATGATGCCGAAATTTTAGGACAAACAATTAGGAATAGGACGCTTTTAGGTACGCATTAAATTCTCATGCATCCGACCTGACGTGCATAGGATGTGAAACATCTGCTTTATTAGAAACGATTCTATTTTGAGGATGTCCGAAGTAAATTTGAGGGGTGTTCCGCGTCAACCTTGCAATTATTTCTAATAATTGCAAGGTTGACACGGAATGTTCGGACAATAATTATTAGTATTAACAAGTTTTATTTGCAAACAGTTATGTCATGTGAAAAGCAGTCGGTTCGTTGGCACTTTACGATTGGTCAATACGTCTTACTTGTGTCCTATTATCCAATAAGCGAGCTTTACTCTTCACAATTGGAGTAGTGTGTCACCAAATATGGCCAAACCAAAAAATGAAAGTCACAAATTACAAAACCATGGTTGAGCCTTTGTGTGATTTTCACATCCGTCGTCCACGCGTCTACCAATTTGTGTGATTCATTTTAATAATTCAATGTGTGATTGCATAGCACGGTATGTGTTAACCCTTTCGTGAACACCCATCCTAGCTGCTATCCAAAAGATTTACAAAAAGCTGCAAAATGCCGCGTTTTGGCCTAGTGATGAGCTCACCTGCCCATCACAACTTGGCACTCGGTGTTTCATTTTACGGTAGGTCTCCTCTAAAACGCGGCAAAATGCCACGTTTTGCACATACACGGAAAGAGTGACTCCACGTCGATGATTGGTCATAAAACAGATTTTTCCTGATTGGCCAAGTCCAACCAATCAGACCAATATCAACCGAATCGAGCTAGTGTCATATTTCCAATCCCATATCGTATCCCTGATGAGAGCGTAGATGTGTGCTTCGCGCCCAGCAGCCGCGGACGTGCGCGAGCATGTACCTTGAATTGAGTATGCACTTCGTTTGAACCAGTGATAGACCGTATTGTAAAACTTAATTTCGCTAAAACTTTATAGCTATTAATTATAGAAAACATAAAGCATGATGATCCCATACACACTGCTAAATTTAATATTGTGGGCGGCAAAATTGAGAGCCTATCATTTCCTGATTTATCCCTCACCGTTCATGCAGCGCAAACGTGCGCTGGTATATGACCAGGAGGTTCCTGTGCGGAAGCGTCGCCGGGGACGACAAGACGCCGCCATCGAAGCAGTCACGCGGCACATTTGGCAGCGACAATCGACTTCCATGGTGTGTGGAGGGAGTTGAAGGCGGATGGGTGGACGTCTGCGCTGCCACGCGGCCTTGACGATAGATTTCGTTATGTTCTCCCAGGTTGTGCATCTAACGGACGAGATGGCCAAGATTTCCTTCTTGGGGAGGAAGCCGTATTGCGTCACTTCGTGCAGAACTGTAGGTACCACTTCTTACATGCTATCAAATTGAAAAACTAACTAATCGTGACGAAGACCAAGCCGTGCATGCTGACCGTGAACCAGATCCATACGCAGCCGTGGATTCTCCTGATCGTGGTCCTGGTGGCGTTGTGGGTGGACACAAGAGTGATGAACCTGGTCGAGGAGTTGATGCTTCTGGTCGTGGCGGTGATGCCGGGGGTGGACAAGAGAGTGTGGAGGAGGAGGTGGTATTGCGTCTGATCGTGGGCGTGGTGACCTTGCGGGCGGACACAAGAGTTCTGGACGTGATCGAGGTGCTGCTGTTGCTTCCATGGCAGCTCTTCGTGTTGGTGAGGCAGGTGGCGTTGTTGATTCTTACGATCTGGGTCGTGGTGGCGTTGCTGGCGGACACAACCGTGCTGAACATTGTCGAGGAGTTGACGATACTTTTGGTCGTGGCGGTGATGCCGCGGTCGGACAAAAGAGTGCTGGACGTGGTGGAGGAGCTGGTAATGTGTTTAGTCCTGGTCGTAGTGGCCTTGCGGACGGACACAAGAGTGCTGGACTGGATAGAGGTGCTGATGTTGCTTCCGTGGCAGCTCGTAGTGTTGGTGAGGACGGTGGCGTTGCGGATTCTTCCGATTATGGTCGGGGTGGGCTTGAGGACGGACAAAAGAGTGCTGGACGTGGTCCAGGAGGTGGTATTGCGTCTGATCGTTGGGGTGGTGGCCTTGCGGACGGACAAAAGAGTGTGGACGTGGTGGAGGAGCTGGTAATGTGTTCAGTCCTGGTCGTAGTGGCCTTTCGGACGGACATAAGAGTGCTGGACTTGATAGAGGTGCTGATGTTGCTTCCGTGGCAGCTCGTAGTGTTGGTGAGGACGGTGGCATTGCGGATTCTTCCGATTATGGTCGGGGTGGGCTTGAGGACGGACAAAGGAGTACTGGACGCGGTCGAGGAGTTGGCGATGCTTTTGGTCGTGGCGGTGATGCCGTGGTCGGAAAAAAGAGTGCTGGACTTGGTGGGGGTGTTCGCAATGCTTCCGGTCGTAGCGGTGATACCGCGGGTGGACGAAAGCGTGCTGGACGTGGTAGTAATGCGTCCGGACGTGCTCGAGGTGGCCTTGCGGGCGGACAGAAGAGGGCCAAACGTGGTCGAGGTGTTGGTGTCGCTTCTGTAAGTGATATTGTTGATGACAATGGTGACATGGTAAACTCTTCGTGTTGTGACAAAATGCTGCGACTCCAAAAGCATCGAGTAGTGCTAGAACAAGTATCGGGCCTCTCAATCGAACTCCAACAACACCAAGTATAGAGCACCTATTGCTGAAGCAGATGGTGGCGTTTTCGCCGTCAGAAGAACCGTGGATGCAAAACCAAAACGAAAAATTTACAGGTGTGTTGGAACCGCCTATATCGTCGGTCGAGTATGTCGTCGTGTCAAGAAACCGTAGAACAGGGCTAGTCTCCAACTCATGTCGCTTGGCACCCAGTTTCAAAATGCCGTGGAAGGTGGAAGGGGAGCTGAATCTGGGCTCGTCACTTGACGAACTCCAAATTGCATCTGATGAAGAAGACTATGAGCGGTACGATCCAGGCCGGTGCTTGCCAGTCAGCCTCGCAGAGGTCGAGACAGTGAAGAGTATGCGTTTCGAGCCCAAACTGGAAATGGAAGGCCCCAATGACCTGTATACTCACACAGATGAAGGCACTACGACGCGATTGCTACCCAAGTTCAATTATTTATTTGCTCACTCGGCCTCTTCGAGTTTCTTCGCTTACATCCCAGTCTATTTCTGGAAGCAAGTTGTCCTAGAGGACAATCAGTACGCAGCTGCAAAGGAGATTCGAATTACCAAACCATTCACTATGGACGAGCTCATGAAGTTTTTCGGCATCATGTTCTACATGACACTCACTGACAAAGGAGAGTATTCAAATTACTGGGGTTCACAGACGGAAGACGCGATTTTTGGCGGAGCTTCTACCAGTTTGGACACTGTTATGACCTAGATTTTAGTTAATTCGCCGCTGTTTAAGTTTTCGTGCTGAACCGGGTACATCGGTAGAACGAGACGCAGCAGCCCGAATTCGACCGCTGTTGAACCTACTCAAACGGACTGGTGGTCGATACGTTGAAGTAGGACGCGATCTTGCATTGGACGAAGCCAGCATTGCTTGCCGGTCCCGTCACGGACGACACCTAAACGTCTACAATCCACAAAAACTCGGTGAAAAGTATCACTTTAGAATGTACGTGGTGTGCTGCTCGACGACGTGGATTGCCTTGAATTACCGTCTACACTGCAATAATAGCGAGATTGCTGATCGGTTGCATGATGTTGTGAGCCAAGCGGAGATGCAGCAGTTACGCGAAGATTTAGATGATGTTCAACAAGTGCGCAAGCATGTACTCGAGGTGGTGCGAACCTACTTTTCCCCATCGCATCATTAACATGGACAATTACTACACAAGTGTTCAAGTATTGATGGATCTACAGCTGAAAGGATTACACGGACGAGGAACAGTGCGGGGAGGAAGCAAGCATTATCCGAAGCATACTATTCTGCAAAAGGACGAGTCAGTTCGAGGCTCTTATTAGCATTCAGTTGCTGTTGATCCATCAATACTTGATGCGTCATGGTGCGATGGTAGCATCGTGACAATGGTTACGAACGCTGACCCGTCCACCACGACCACTGTGACCCGACGAATTGGGGATACAAGTCGCCCATTCCCTGCGGTGATGCGACCCTACTTTTTCCATCGCGTCATTAACATGGACAATTACTACACGAGTGTTCAATTATTGATGGATCTACAGCTGAAAGGATTACACGGACGAGGAACAGTGCGGGGAGGAAGCAAGCATTATCCGAAGCATACTATTCTGCAAAAGGACGAGTCAGTTCGAGGCTCTTATTAGCATTCAGTTGCTGTTGATCACAACGTTTTCGCTGCGTCATGGTGCGATGGTAGCATCGTGACAATGGTTACGAACGCTGACCCGTCCACCACGACCACTGTGACCCGACGAATTGGGGATACAAGTCGCCCATTCCCTGCCCCAAACCTGTATTTTAGAATATAACCAGAATATGCAAGGTGTTGACCGGTTAGACCAGATATGTGCTAGTTTTTCACTCGCTGACGGTCATTCCTACAAACGGTGGCATAAAAAACTGGCACTGGGACTCATCGATATCGCACGTGCCAACGCTTACTTGTCACGTCGGATTGCAATTGATACTACAAAAGACCGGGACCCCAATAGAACGTTCCTTGCAGAGTTGGTGTCCGAGCTAATGTCCGGAAGGTGGAAAGATGCGCCAAGAGACGGCAGGATGGCTTTTGGTAGTAGCGTCATTAGTGAACCAGTAGTAGCTGCCACTGTTACTACCCCAAGCAGTGTTTACGTTACAGTAAGCGTACACAGGCTTCAGAACCAATGTGATGTGAGGTCGTCAAAGCAATTATTTAAGGACAAGGGCAGAAGAAAACGCGAATGCGTCGTTTGTCGATACGAAGGCAGAGGTACCCGACGGAGGTAACGGACTACTGTCTTACTCATTCGGCGTGCCTCTGTCGAGTTGCTCACGGCAACCATAATACCCCATTCACATGCCCCCAGAGCACGTGGACCTGCTGGGATAAGTACCACCGGTTTTATCTCCCCAATGGACTATTCATCAACAAAGGGAATATACGCAGATCCTCAACGCTGGCCAAGCTTAAGGCACAGCATCAAACTAACATCAACATTGTTACACAATGGACTCCTGAAGGTCTACCGTACGAGCACGGTACGCCAGACCAGCAAAGTCCTTTGAGCCAGCAAAGTGCATTAAGCCAATACACTCCTGTGATACAACAGGATCGAGTCGCGCGGCAAATTTTTGAGTAAAATCGTGAAGTTTGAGTCGGAAAACAAGTTCTTCGAATAAGATATGGATCGTGATTAATCTGTAGTATATGAAGTTCATAAGTTTCAAAGTAGAGTATCTATCTTGATTAAAGTATAGTTGATAACGGCCAGAGCTTGAAGTAGAGTATATGTCTTAATTAAACTATAGTAGATACAAAGCTTCAGTATAGTATCTGTCTTGACTAAACTATAGTCTTCAGTAGTATCTGTCTTGATTAAACTATAGAAGGCGATGATAATAAGCTTTAGTGCGTATGTCTTGATTCTAGTAGATACTAAACTTAAGTAGAGTATTAATCATGATTAAACTATAGTAGGAAACGATAGGAAACGATAATAAGCTTTAGAACGTAAGTCTTGACTCTAGTAAATACTAAGCCTCAGTAGAGTATAAATCTTGATTAAAGTATAGTATATGAGGCTCATAAGTTTCACAGTAGATTATCTATCTTGATTAAAGTATATTTGATAACGGCCATAGCTCCAAAGAAGAGTATTTATCTTGATTAAACTATAGTAGATACTTAGTCAGTATAGTATCTGTCTTGATTAAACTATAGTAAAAGCTAAGCTTCAGTAGTATCTGTCTTGATTAAACTATAGAAGGCGATGATATTAAGCTTTAGTGCGTATGTCTTGATTCTAGTAGATACTAAACTTAAGTAGAGTATTAATCATGATTAAACTATAGTAGGAAACGATAGGAAACGATAATAAGCTTTAGAACGTAAGTCTTGACTCTAGTAAATACTAAGCCTCAGTAGAGTATAAATCTTGATCTAAGTATAGTATATGAGGCTCATAAGTTTCAAAGTAGATTATCTATCTTGATTAAAGTATATTTGATAACGGCCATAGCTCCAAAGAAGAGTATTTATCTTGATTAAACTATAGTAGATACTTAGTCAGTATAGTATCTGTCTTGATTAAACTATAGTAAAAGCTAAGCTTCAGTAGTATCTGTCTTGAGCTTCAGTAGTATTTGTCTTGAGTTAACTAAAGGAGGCAACGATAGTAAGCTTTCGTGCGTAAGTATTGATTCTAGTAAATATTAGCAGAATATTAGTCTTGCTTATACTAAAGTAGGCGCAAATAATAAGCTTTACTTAAGTAGTGCATAAGTCTTGATTCTAGTAAATAGTAAGCTTCAGCATAGTACTGTATTAGGTGTGAATACTAAGCTTCAGCTGAGTATTAATCTTACTTAAACTATAGTAGGCGTGAATACTAAGCTTCAGTTTAGTACTAACCTCCGTGAGGAAAATATTGCACATTTCCAATTGTATTACACATCAAACAGAATCGATACCCTTGCAAAGCGATCAGAGATTGATTTTTTTTTAATCTCCCGCCTTCCCTACCGTCTCCTGCCGTTCCCTCGGCAGGATACGGGAGGGAAGTTTTTCTTCTTCTTTTTCTTTACAAGATAACCGGTTGTGCCCATGATGGAAGCTACCGACGAAGAGCGCTAGGCTGTGTGGGAGTATCTGCCCCTTCGAAGTACAAATGGTGTGCTTAAGCGTGGCGATGTCATCCAAGCCGCAGCCTACTTTCGCCTCAGCCGATTCACGGTAGGACGTATCTGGAAGCGAGGGGTCCGCTCGATGGGCGCACGAGTCGCTGCTGTGGTGAAGTCGCGAAAGGGCACCCGTGGAAGGAAGTAGCTGGACCGCGCGGAGCTGTGCAAGCGTGTGGCGGAGGTTCCTGTCAATGACCGTGAGAACCAGCGCCGCATATAAGCCACGGCCACTGTGAGCACCTATTTGATCCAGCAGCTGAGGAAGGAGGGATATCTACGAAGAGCCAAGCTCCAGACCACTGCTCACGAGTTAGCTCGTCTTAATTCTGTGTGGATCACGTGAAATCAGGACCCGATGGGGGCTACTTCCTCGATCCAACGTACGATGTCGTACACATGGACGAGATGTGGTTCTACGTCAAGAATGTTGGGCAGACGGTCTACGTGTTGACGGGCAACGACGGCACCCCCCTTGAAGAGGCCCCCGTACAGTATGTACATAGCAAGAGCAACATCACGAAAGTGATGTTTCTCTGCGCTGTAGCGCGTCCTCATGGTGAGTGGGATGGCAAGGTTGGGCTATGGCCCGTTGTGGAGACCTACACCACGCAGCGAGCAAGTGTCAACCGGCCTGCAGGTGTGGAAGAGCTTCGCCCTGTATCCATCACGAGAGCTAATTCGCAGCGGATGCTGGTCGAAAACGTGATCCCCGCTTGATCCGTGCGGACAAGCTTCCGGTATCGCCGTCGTGCGATGCAGAGTTACTCATCAACGCTAGCTTCAAGATGACAAGGCTATCAGCATTGCAAGCCTCCCCTCTGCTGCCTTCTGCACTCCACTCTGCTGCGCACTACAATGCCCGTCTCGGCCATCTCTGAGCCTGACCCATTTCTTTTCTAGGGAAAGTAAACGGCCATCTCTGAGCCTCCTGATCCATTTCTTTTCTAAGTGAAGGGCTTCTCTGAGCCTCCTGGCCCATTTCTTTTCTAGAGAAAGTAAACCTTTGTATATTTTATAATCACCGAAATGAACGAGGCGGAGCGCTGCATTTTTTTCTCTGCGTGCAATATTTTCCTCACGGAGGTAGTATTAATTTTGATTAAACTATAGCAGGAAACGATAATAAGCTTTAGTGCTCTCTAAAGCCATCACCACCGAGCCGCTGACAGCTCTGGGATTCTGTTCGTGCTCCACACGACCAACGCGCTGCTGGGGCTCAATGGTGCTGCTTTTCGCGTTTTGTACATGTAGATCGGGACCGGCGAATACTTCCAGCTTACGTGACCATAAGTAGTTTCCGCTGCCTCCCACTTGGCGCAAAAACTTCTT
Organism: Phytophthora brassicae; assembly: GCA_024679045.1. Lineage (NCBI taxonomy): Eukaryota > Oomycota > Peronosporomycetes > Peronosporales > Peronosporaceae > Phytophthora > Phytophthora brassicae. The sequence goes on from JAIKVB010001152.1 coordinate 12,314, forward strand.
CGACATAACTCACGATGCCGTGGGCAATAGCGAGAAGTAGATATAATTAGACGCGCTCTTGGCATCAGGCAAAGCTCCTGCTGCACGGTGAGCTTTGAAGGTTCATCAAATAGAAAATCATTCAGAAAAATCACTGACGCGCCGTGGAAAAGTGGAGTCAATGAAAGCGGTCTGTCGAGGACATTTCCTTGCTGCAAAATTACCTTATGAAGAAGAAGCATACGGGGTACATGCCTTCGTAAGCAAAATTCACCTCTTCTGACCAGCTCTGGTCGTTTTTCGATGCCCAAACACTGGCGCGCGTTCATTTGGACCGCAAATTGAACCACGACATTCCCAAGCCAGCTCCAGCGTCTAAGAAAACGTCACATTGTCGTAAATGTCCAATCATTCTAATTACACTCGAAACCACAGCAGGAAGCAACTCCCCTGCGTTTTCATCGGTCTTGCCAGCTTGTTGTCGAGCTTCAGTGGCCGAAACAGCGCATAATATTTTGCTGACGGTTCTTTCCGCTTGACTAGGTGCTAGAAGATGAACGTTCTTTTGTGTGTGAGGAGACGCCGTTGTCACCGCGAAAAAAGCAGCGTGGGAACATGGCAAGATCCCTTCCGTAGGTGCGCTTGAGAGCGCATAGTCGTCTCTCAACGTCTTGGGTCGAATGATTCCCCCGTATAGCGCGCGCCACCTGCGTCCATTCGACTCGTTTACGATCGGACTCGTACTCGAGCGCGAGTACAACGAGTCTTTTGTCTTGTGCATCGCTGAACTTAGTACGCATAGCGAAACGTAATGATAATAATGGCGAGCAAGTAACTCGAGTAGGTTATACTTGAAATTACTGGTCTTCGGGGCATTAAGCTAACCGCAACCCGTTTATTCATTGCGTTTCACAGAATCAACCGCAACATCCCACTCAAGGTGGCGAAAACGCTACGCAAATAACATAAAATTTGGCTGAAGTGAACGAAAACGCTACGCGATACCACAATATTCTCCATTTCGCTACACTAGTCGAGCAAAAATGATACGTGGTGGCACCTAACCGCATTAATACGAGGAGCTAAAAGTGGCTAAAATAAACAAAGGTAAGGTTTTTGTAGAACGCAGCAATTTGCAGCGTTTAAGATCTTCATTTTCCACCCTCTTTTGCAAAGCACTTTAAACTCGGCAATTTGCCGCGTTTGACCACGAAAGGGTTAATAAGCGTCATTTTTGTCCGTTTCGTCCAATAAAACCTGTGCATAAATACAGGGTAAAAAGGAAGTACTGTACTAAATAAAAGTGAGAGTGAGGAACGCTCAGCTGGAACGAAGATATTCCGAACCTTGGTTCCCTCGATTTTCCGCGAACCGGTAAAACCTCGGGAACCAGGTTCGCGAGATTTTACTGCTTCGTTTGAGATGGTACGAAGAGCCGCGAAGACACTTGAAACTGACGAGCCTGCTCGAATCTCTGCTCCGCGATTGATCCAAACTCATTCTCTCCGGTGCGGCACTAGCAGAGGGGTCGCCGTATAAATCTTTTTCATGCTGCACGCGATGGCAGCTTTTACGAGAATGCAAGGACCCAACCAAATGATCCTGCCCCCAGACACGCAAGATCAGCAGAATAGAAGCGACCAAGCCATACTGCAACATTAGGATTGGACCACACAGGACCAGCAGCTTATTCACCGCCGCCATCTCATGATGCAAGAGGAGGTTATGCTCGCGGGAGGCTCGGGTCTCCAAATCGTCCACGAAGCGCTGACCCAGTCTGAAAGTCGCGTCCAACAGCATACAGCTGGCATGGAGCATCGATTGGAATTATTCATGCATTCCACGCGCGGCGCACTCTCCGATATCGAGACGCGAATGTAGCAGCAATTGGAACACGCTCTTCGAACAACACACGAGGACGTGTTGTCCAACATCTACAAACTTGACCCGTGATATCCGCAATCAAATCGTCACTAGTGAAGAGAGTGTAGAACAGGTTCACCTGCGGTTTGATGCTGCTTTTGAGAGCTATCAGGCCCAAGCGCGAGCAGCACAAGAACCCACCGGTGTGGCCCAATACCATGCATGTCAGGCTCAGCTTAGCGAGGAACTAGACAGCGCCCGACAATGGCTTGAAGATATAGTAATAAATAAAACCGATTTTAAGATGAACAAGACAAGTACAACTCCTGCCAGGGCTGTACTAGCGTCTTTCGCTGATGAATACATCTGATCACTCGCGCCTGTGAAGGCGGATAGATCCTATGTAACGTGCGGACTTAAGCAAAGGAAAGACGCGAGGGTATCCGCTATTATTATCCAATAGCAAACGGAGAAAGTGACTCATGAGTGAAATGTCCGCGAGCATGGCAATTCGCGAGAGCTCAGCAACGAGCCTGAAAAACCTGAACTGTTAAATTGCTTCGCATGTTCCTTAGGTTTTTCGAAGGAAGATGAAAAACGGACTTTTGAGGTTCGGACCAAAGGGCAATTGTAACCGTGAAGCAAACATCTGTTGTTTCGCGCTTCGGGTTGCTGAAGTTCGTTCCAGCTGAGGAGGAACGGGTGAAACGAACATAAAAGGGCCAACGGAGGTGAGCGTATTAATAGCCACATCAAACCGGCACGGTCCCGCGAAGCAGAGAAGCAGGGCCGCGTGGAATTTGCGTAGGCGGGCCCAGCATCGAGCTTTCCGGCGATGCCGTCGCCAGGTATTACAATCTTTTTATCGCTGGAGCGCAGCGACTGCCTCTCTGGAGTAAAGCCAATAGATTGCAATGACATCGGTCCTCAAGAAAGATGGGCAAAAGAGG
>JAIKVB010001153.1:0-15102 GCA_024679045.1 Phytophthora brassicae
ACCACAGGAGAACTTGAAGGACGTTGCTGTTCTCCTCTTAACAATTTATCGTCTTTATTCGGAATTGCAAGTCGTGTGGAGTTCGCAGCTTTGCAATGTACTGGAGACGTCGCAGTTATTGTCGGTTGACCAGTGGCGAGTGAATTAGCCACCTTTTGACGTGGAGATGACAGAGAATCCGTTTGTTTTCCCATTGCTCTTCGACTACTTTGAGGACGAACTGGTTGTCCAGGCCGGAATTGGCGCTGAGAAGGAGTGTGCTTGCTCAAAAGAGGGTCATTTTCGCGGTTTAGGCGGTAGTTGCCATTGGGAAGCTGCATATTCGCGCTTCGATCTTCAACTTCTTGGCCTGCAGCTCCAATTGGGGTGGCCATTACGGGCAGCGAAAGTTTAAACTGTTGATCGTATTGCTGAGCTTGGATTACGACCGTAAAAATAGTTGTCCTAAGAAACTGCTGAGACCATTTCACTTGGCAAACTTAACACCAATAGCACCACCAGGGTGACTTTCTTTCAAGTTGTCTGCACTATCGCCCATCTCCTCGATCAAATGTTGCACCATCGCGTTGCAAACTGCCTCCTACACTCCAAACAAACGTGAAAAAGTGTCAGTTGCGATAGAGTTATTATCAAGCAACAGTTAAAGAAATACCTGGACGATAATACTCCTGGATGGAACGGGACAGTCTGCTTCGTCCTCTGCTGGTGCAACAATGGTCTACACATACCACAAGATGAAAGTTTCGTAAGTACAGTAGAAAACACAAGAAACAGCAAATGTTTCTTACGAAATCGCAGTCCTGACTCAGTGGCGAGCGATCATCTCCGACAATGGCCATTACGCAGCATCCAGCACTACGAAACTTAGCAGGCAATGGGAGCAGCTCAGGAGTACGGCCACTGTGTGACACTATAATGACCTGCACCAAACCCAAAGCACTGTAAGATACTCTCCGAACTCTAATGAATCGCCAGCTTTTTCGTACCAAGTCTCCATTCTTCAAACCTCCCAGCTCGCCATGAATCCACTCTCCTCCATGGATCCACTGCCACCAAATTAAACTGTCAGGTCCGGCATTAAAATACTGAAGCAAAACACCACGAGGTCTCACCTGACTGCTGATAGAAATCGAAGATAGCGTGGACGCTAGACGTTGTGCCACCGCCCCAGACTTGCCCATTCCCGTCACAAAAACTCGATTCTGCTGGTCATGACATTGCAAGACCTTCGTCATGCATTGTTTAAAGTTATGAGTGACCGCCGAGTCACTCAGCGACCGGAAAAGGTTCTGCTCACAGCACCATCAGATACAAGAATCTCTCAGTTAAAGTCGCAGGTAAACAATATCCCAACAAGTTGCTCTCACCTGCAACGCAAAGACATCACTAGCCACCGACCGCAAGGACGTATTGCTGTCCTGTTCTGGTTCCTATATAAACGCCATTAATTAGTTGCAAAACTCTCTCCATCTCTGCTCATTCTTACGTACTTTGCTAGTGGAGAAAGTTCTCGCGAAAGAAGACGGCAAGCGTCTACCGAGCGTCCTCTGCGTCATAGAACGGAGCATTGTCGCTGCAACTTGTCCAAACGGCTACTGACCGTCCGCTGATTGGCTGTGAAGACAGCAAAAGAGATATTGAGAGACTTTGGATGGAGCTGCAAAAGATGATTGAAGAGCGGCGCAAGACGCAGTTAAAGGAGCGTCGTACTCACCGCAGTGGCTTCAACAGTACAGGGTCTAACCACCTTCAAGCGACAAGTCTCAAGGACGTGACGAGTGTCACGAGTCGAACAGGTACAAAAGATTTACGAATAACGAATGCAAAAGCTGGGCAATCTGACATTTTGTATAGGATTTCTGCAGCAGCAGCTTAAGATGAAGTTGACGCCGCTTAGGCGATGGTGTTTGCAGCTCAAGTTATTGCAGAGCAAAGAGACGAACGATGACATTGAGAGTTTGCTAGCACAAGAAAGAGCCTACGATGTCGTGTATCGAGAAGGTGTGAGAGTTGCAGATGTTCGAGAAAGTCTCCTGGATGAAGAAGCTCCTTTCAACGTGAAGGAGTTGCTGTGTTTTTCCACAAGAAGCGACTCGTTCATTTGCAGAATCTCCTGCATCAAAGACTCCAAGACCGTGAAATTCTCCTGCAGTCAATTTATCCCCAACCTGCAACCTGAACTCACCCGTCTGCTAGATACTGATCAACCAGTTTCCGCTGCCATCTCCTACATCCTAAAGAACCGGTAAAAAAACTTTTTTCTTGGAGGACAGTTTTTGTATATTTTGCCTCGTTTTAATGTTTCGCAACCACCGCAAATCACAAATTCTTTAAGAAAAGAACTTAAGCAGTCAGAAGACAAGCACCACCAGCAGCCTTAATCTTCTTCTCCGCCTCGGCCGAGAAGTACTTGGCCTTGACGATCATGGGGACCTCCGGAAGACGACCCTTGCCCAGCACTTTGAAGTACCCGGCCTTGGTCACGTCAATGACCGGCGCCTTGCCGTCCTTGGACTTCTCAGCCTGCTCCTTGGTCTTCTCCGACACCAGAGTCCACAGACGCTCCACGTTCACCGTGGGGCAGTGCTTGCGGTTCTGGAGCAAGTGGAAGTGACGCATACCGACCTTACCGAAGTAACCCGGGTGAAACTTGTCCATAAGGATACGGTGGTGGTGCTGGCCACCGGCGTTACCACGACCACCCGGATGCTTGCGGTGCTTTCCGACACGACCGTGGCCGGCGGACACATGGCCGCGTTTCTTGCGGTTCTTGGAAAAACGGGACGGCTACGCAGGCACAAGCACAAATAACACACGGCCTGTCAATTATCTTCTTCTTCTTGTAAATTTTAGACGCATTTAGCAATTAATTGGCCAGCAGTCGAGCCGGAAAAGGCGCTAGGTCTTACCATATTGACTCGGTGAAAAGCGAATGCGAATGAAGAGGAGGAAACCTGAAAAAGCACTTGGGAATGGTTGGCTCGTTGGCTCCAGTGCTGACAGTATACAAATGCCAAGTACAGCATACAATCTGCAAGATTAATTGAAACCGGTCCAATATATTTAAACCGGTTACAATAATTGGGATCGGCTCAATTATTGATAAGGTAAAGTGGCTACATTGCACATGAAGCGACGCGATGGCGGAAGCTGCCACATCTAAGGCGTCGGACGGCTCGCTGAGTCCGGCTACGACTCAGCAACTTAGTGCATTAGATCGTACGACATCTTCTGCTTCCAATTATGTGGATATTACTGGGGAAAACGTCTCGTCCGACTCGCTGTGGGTTCGCAAATGGGACGACGCCAATAACTCGCTCTACTACTTCAACCTGCGCACGCAGGAGAGTTCGTGGGAGCAGCCAGATGCTTATAAGGCCGTATTTATGTCAGAACCACTGGATCTGGACACTCAGAGAGCCTCAGAAGACCAACAAGAGACGTTGAAGGAGCCACAAGAACAACAAAACTCGGCATCTGTCGCGATCCAGAGTTTGTATCGCGGTCGGAAGGACCGACAACGAGTCAATGAGGCCAAGAAGTGGACGGGGCAGTTCGATCCTTCTTGTGCACAAAAATACTACTACAACAGCGAGACGGGTGAGTGTCAGTGGGAAAAGCCCGTCGACTTCTTGACTGGCATCAAGGACGAGCGAAGTGCTCGAGCAGTGAAGATTCAGAGCGTTTTCCGTGCCAAGAAGGCGAGAGATCGAGTGAAACAACTTGCAGATGAAGAAGAAGAAGAGGAGGAACTAAAACAGCAGGTGCAAGAGGAAGAAGAAGAAGCTGTTGCAGACGAAGAAGCGCAACTTGCTGAAGCCGCAGTCGATCTCAACTCTCGAGCGCTTTGGTGCGCGTACTTTGACCCTCGATCAGGGAAATATTACTATCGCCATGTCGATACGGACGCCATCAGCTGGGAGAAACCTGAGGGTTATTTGGCGTCTTGGACAGAAGGAAGCAAGCGAGATGTAGCTGCACTCTCGATCCAGTGCGCAGCTCGAAAACGCATTGCAGCTCACAATTTGGCTGCTAAGCGAGAGAAACTACGTGCACTCACAGATCCGACCACGATGCAGTTAAAACTTGGTGAGTTGAAGCAAGTTTCGATGGAGATTCAAGCTGAAATCGAGGCTCGCGTGCTCGTTTCAATGGAAGAAAAAAAGCTGTTCCCTCATTTGACCAGTTTAGTCTCTGGATGGCACGAGTCTCTAAAGAGCATCAAGAACCATGTTGTTTCGCTGGATAATAGAGGAGAAGACATCTTGCTAGCTGAAAACCTGTCAGCACGCGTCTTGCTTTCCGAACGATTCCACAAGGCGCTAGCTGGGGTGCGAAGCGAGTGTCTTGCTCTGTTGCGAGGTATTTTGCTCATGAACAGCTACTTCGTGGACCTCGATGTCTCGCGGGTAAACGCTGCTTTTGCTACTTTTTCGAAATGGAAAGCGCATGAGGAGTTTGCTCTTCGGGATGCTCGTTTGCTGGAATTCGTTCAGAGCAGTGATACTCAAGAACTACTTGCACATGCAGAAACTCTGCTCCAGTGCTCTATGGGACTAACAGATTTCAAGAATGGCTCGACTTCAGCATCTGGGAAGCGTTATGAAGACTGGCATCCGTCAGTAGCTGCAACAATCGTTGGCGTTCAAGAAATGGACGACTGTCTCGCCCAGAAACTACAGCTTCTACGAGGATTTCGGGCTACTGAGGCAAGTAAGAGAGAGATTTCTCAAATGACTGAAGAAGACTTGTTGGCTTCTCGACTTGCACAGCAACAGAGACGGCGTTTGAATAACGATATGGATCATGCCACTTTCCTTGTAAAATGCCAGGAATTGTGGCAAAAAGGCTTGAAGCAGCGTGATGAGGACTTACGTGCGGTGAAAGTTAACGAATGCGCGAAAATACAGCAACACGCAAAGCGCTATGACTTGCCCTGGAGCGAACCGACAAGTGATTCAGACGACAAGAACAAGTCTAAACTATCAATTTGGGAAGCTGCGAAGGAAGGACTTCCTGTTGAGGTTGTACGAGCCATGGTGTTTGCGGAAATGCAAAAAGCTCGTCGGCTTGGGTACGATTTCTTGGTGAAAACAGCTCGTTCCGATCACGGAGAAACTCTCATCCAGATTGCTTGTTGGTGGGGGCACGAGGTATGTGCAGGTTAGTTTGTTTCAATGTAAGGTTGATTTTAACGTTGAATTGTTTTTCCCACTATACAGAATCTCGTCAAGTTTTTCATCGAAGAAGGTGCCCAAATAGATAGTATCGATAGCACATGCAACCGCTTTTCGCTTTTGCATGATGCAGCTCGACGAGGACACTCCCAAGTGGTATATTCACATCTTAATATCACTGTTTGTGGTTTATTGCCTTACTATTAATAATCTTGACTTGTCCGATAGATTCATCTTCTACTTGATCACGGACTCTCTAGCAACGTGACGGATAGTGCTGGAGACACACCATTCCACTGGTAAATACGCTATCTAGCACTCAAAGTACAATTAATCTGAGTGAAATGTTGCCTATGATCAGGGCGGCACGGAAGAACAACATCGGCGCGGTGGTCTCTCTTCTTGGTGTCTATTTCTCTGTGCGAAACAAGGCGTTCACCGACGAAATCATCAAAACTGTTCGACAGAAGAACCTTCGGGGCAAAACTGCTTATGCTCTTGCCAAAGGTGGTCGAGTGCGTGAAGCTTTAAGATTGGCACAAGAAGGACGACTACCTCCGCTGCGTCGCCCTCGTACTGCAGACGGAAAATCAATTATTGCAGGCATTTCTCGCCGAATGACGGAAATTGCTCCACGAGACCGAACACGAAGGATTAGTAGCCCCAAGAAGGGATCGCCGAATGACGGAAATTGCTCCACGAGACCGAACACGAAGGATTAGTAGCCCCAAGAAGGGCAACGCAGTTCAAATGTTGACGAAAGCTACGAAACACGCTTCCACGTTTGATCTGGAGGAGCTGGTGGAACTGTAACGCAGTCTATTTCCACTGTTCTTGTCAAGTATGTTTGATTGCGAAGAATAGATTATCAGTCTATTCTCACTACATTTTCTGACAGCAGACAGGTGGACATGTTGGCAATAGCACCATCGGAGAAGGTGGAACAGCTCATGTAATGTGCAAATCCACTACATAATGCTTATATTTTGTAGTTTACTAACTCTTCAGTATTTAGAACTGTTTTCTCTCAACGACTTCAACCACCAGCTCTTCAACGGTTAAGCGTAGCAGGTAAGGAATGATTCGTCTTGGCCAATGGCTACTAATGTTATGGAAACTAAAGACATATCTCAACTTGACAGAGATTTTGCAAGATGCCTCTGCCCTCGCAATTATGCGGGAAGAGATTCCGTCTTTGAACATATCTCAACTTGACAGAGATTTTGCAAGATGCCTCTGCCCTCGCAATTATGCGGGAAGAGATTCCGTCTTTGAACACTATTCGACTCACAAAGCAGCAGAAATTAAGCTTCGGTCGTATATTGAAGTTTCTGCACATGCATGAGCCCACGGGCTACGAAAAAGATGCAGAGCACAAACGCATTGCTGTTCGCTATGTCGCACTACGAACAATGCTCCAGCAATGTGGAGATATTAAGGTTCATGTAGCTGTGGCACATACACTTGGTAAACGATTTATCACTAACACTTATTATGCCTTTTAGATCGCCAGCATCCAGGAAACGTGTTTGGACAAAGTGCTTCGGTGGTTTGAAGCAACCGAGAACAACTATTTTGTACGTTTCTACCATTATTTGAGAAAGAAACGAGATAGTTTACTGAAGAAATTGTGCTGTGATCATGCGTAGGCGTCACCAACAGCTTCAACGGCCATTCTTCCACCTCGAATGGTAAGATGAACCATGTCTCCCTCCATTTGATTGGTTTGGCTTACTGACTCGCTTATGCTTAGTCACCCAAAAAGGTTTCAGTCCAAAGACCTTCAACGCTGAACAAATCCCCAAGTGAGGCAAGCTTTCTACCTGCTACAACAACTGTGTCGAAGACGACTGTAGTAACAAAGCTCGAGGTAATTTGCTAGTGTGAATACGAACTGCGTACCTACAAATGTTCCTGACAAGCTCTTGGTAATCTGAACGTTGTCATAGAAATACAGAATGCCAGACTTGCGAGCTTCACACATTCGCCGAATAGCTGAATTGCGGTCGCGAGGCGCAGACACTGAAGATGTAAGTTATTAGAGCAAGAACGTGGGTTAAAATGTGGTTTAATGAGTCGTACCTTCATGTTTGGACTTGGTTTGTAGACTTTACCAGCTGAAGAAAATAATAATTTCAAGCCACCAGAGCTCTTAGACCCGAGTCGAGCACTGGAAACCCAAGTGATTGAGGCGACATTCAAGTCGTATTACCCCGAAACAGAAGCGGAGGTATGCCAGCCATATTGGTTGTAACAATGTTGTAAAGACTTCTTACATCTTGTCTTTTACTCGGACCAGCATGAAATGAATTTGTTGTGGATTCGACGGCGTCAAGAAGAAGAGCTCACGCGCAAGAAAGACGAAGAAGTGCAGCAACGAGTGCAAAAGTGGGCAATGGAGCGAAGTCGCGATGAATCTGAAAATCTGCGAAAACGAGAATCTACAAAGCTTGTTGTTGGCTTAGGCCAAATGCTGCAGGATGGAGTGGACCAAGAAAAACCTTTTGCATGGCGGGGTACACCATCTCTTCATCCCGATTTGGTTCGGGTTTCTTCTCAGTCAAATCAATCTACTGCTATAGCTCCAGAAAGTAACAATTCAGCACCAAAAGAAGCTCTGCAACAAGTTGATGTCGCTGCTGGAAAACGTCCTTCGCGAGCGTCAAGGCAGTCCACTCCGATCATTATCAAGAGTCGAAAACCTTCGATAGGTGGCATGCACTTTCGAAACCAATTGCCACCAAACTACGTCTCCCGAGAATCGTTAACAGCTTCAATCGTGTCTAGAACGAAGCGTGAGGCGTCATCCAGTACAGAACCATCTTCAAACAATAACAAAACTTCTTTCACAAGCGCTGAGAGAAAAGTAACAGGGAATACCGACGAAATATCAAGCGAAGATGAAGATGAAGAGAGTCCAGCGACGGATGAACATGTGAAAACACAGGGACCGACGAAATATCAAGCGAAGATGAAGATGAAGAGAGTCCAGCGACGGATGAACATGTGAAAACACAGGGAAAAAGTGGCAACGATGAGGCTAAGGTGCAGTTGAAGCTTCAAAGTTACCACGTACCGTACTTCTTCTCTGATGGAACAGAGTGTTCTGGATCGGGGCCAAAAGGACCAGCCAAGGTGCGTCTTTTTGTGCTAATTGGTAGGAATGACTGAGTTCTAAACGCTACTTTTGATGCAGCCACGACCGCGAGGCACAATACCAGTGCTGCCTTTGCCAGCAGATCCCGAATTCCGTCGACTTCAGGAGGCCAGTGAGATGCGTCGAGTATTCGCGATCCCATTCGACAAAGTATACAACTCCTTTCGTCACATTTCTAAATGCCATTCACTTATCAATTCTGTTATTGCAGAAACTCAACGCTATGGTGCCAAATATGACAAGATCCGAGAGTGAAAGCTCTTCTTCTAGGCGACAAAAGAGTGCGAACAAGTCTCGAGGATCTAAAACGGCAAAAGGAAAGCGACTCACTCTTCCCCGAACAGCTCCAAGCTACCAATTAAGGATCTAAAACGGCAAAAGGAAAGCGACTCACTCTTCCCCGAACAGCTCCAAGCTACCAATTTGCGGAGCCGCAATGCACCGCAACCACAAGCGACCTCCGCCATTCTCAAATGAAAGAAATGGAGAAAATCCGCTGTTTGTTTGAGGCGAATAACTTGTCCTTCTCTTCCCAAACCTTCGAGCGAGGACTGCTGGTTCCAGAAGATCGTCCTTTGCTCGAGACCGTCACCAATTTGCCATTCGCCGGCTCTCGACTGTCCAGCAATCCACTCGTTCGAACTAAAGCTACGAAACTCAAAAAGAAACCCAGCGCCAAGAAGAAAAAGAGCAAGAAAGGTAAGAAGAGCAGCAAAGCTCCTAAAAGCTCCAGACGTGCTAAAAACTAAATAATGTAGCCATCTGACGTCACTAGTCCATCCTCCCATATTTTAATCAAGTCAGTGTCGATCACCGAAATAATTTGGAACGGAAGAAAGATATCGGTCTCATAGTTGAAAATGGAGCTTCAGGCCGAGAACGAGAGCTTGCGCGAGACGCTACGCGCGCTCCAGGAGCGCTACGACCGTCTGGACGCGTCCACTACCGAGAAGATTCACGCTCTGACCGACGAGAACGAGCTGCTAGCCGAAGCAAACCGCCTTCTGCTCGAGAAACAGGAACAAACTGCGAGCTCTTCTTCCCAAGATGCTACCAGTCTGTTGCAAGTGCCAGACGAGCTGCTGCTACCCGGTGCAGCTCTTGAAATTCACCAACTTGTGGCTTTAGACGACGTGCACTCGTTCGGAAACCTTCTGAGTGTCAGTGCCCACGCTACGAGACCAGGGATCGTCATCTCGGGTGGAGCTGACAAGTGCGTGTGTGTGCACGACTGGAAGACGGGTGCAAAGCTTTGTATTGCAGCTACTAGTGCTCCAGTATTGTCCGTAGCTTTTAACCCTAGTGATGAGTTTGCAGACTACTTTGTGGCGGCAGGAATGGATGCGAAACACGCACTGTACAGACTTGTAAAGAGCGAGGAAGAGTGGAGCGTTAAGACGGTGCAAGAATTTCACGATCACAACCGACAGGGAGCTTTTAAACTTGCGTGGAGTGCGTCTGGATTGCTCTTTGCTACAGGCTCCAGTGACAAGTCACTGAATATCTACCAGTGTTCAGGATTAGATGGACAGGGAGACGCACAGTGTGTGAAGATCAAGTCCTTTTACTTTAACGGCGCGGTGGAGGCGCTGCAATTCGCTCCGTCCGATGTTAAAGAAGAGGGGAAAAGTCATGAAGTGCTGGTGGTTGCAGTGCGAGACGACTGCTACTTACACTACATCGACTGTTTGACGTTCGAGAAGGAGAGGTGCGATGTAGCGTCGTATATAGCTTGCAAAACTGGTTTTAACTCGGATTGTGTATCTTGTTAGGGTGAATATGAACCCGGACGGCATCGAGCATGTGTCTTATACGATTATGGACCTGAGTCTCTCACCCAGTGGCAAATACTTACTCGCAGCAACGGATTCCAACCGCAACTTCATCTTTTGTGTAAGTTTTATTAATCATGGGGCGGTTGAGTGCTGTAAAAACTCACTTTTTACTATTGGTAATGTCATGTTATAGATCAAGCAAAATGTGGCACTGCGGAACTTCTACGGACACAAGGCTGGACCATACAGTCAACCACGAGCTACGTGGCATCCGTCCGAAAAGTACGTCATCTCCAACAACGAGGAAAATGGCTCCATTTTTGTGTGGTCAATTGCTTCGGAGCGCGTCGTGGAGACTTTAGACGCCCATGATGCGTTGGTGAGAGACCTCGTGTGTCCGTCCACAGTATCGTCCAATGGTTCACCGCTGCTAGTCACTGTATCGTACGACAAGAAGATGAAGATTTGGGAATCGTCACTTGAGGTTGGGATTATGTAAGGAAAGAAGCTTAAAAACGTTGCTTATTATGAAGCGCTCAGCTGAGCGAACACCTCTTTAAGGTCTTTAATCTCCTGTAAAGTGGCTACTGTCGTGACTTCCCAACGATCCAGTTTCTCTTGAATTATGCTGATCATGCTCTCTTTTCCTTGAAATTCTTGTGCCAAGGAGGTGCCATCGACACTTTGCTCTAAAGGAGATTGAATACGTGGCTTGGATGATCCTGTCTCTCCAGTGGTTTTTTTTCGGTTCGTGGCTAGACCACCCGATAATGCACGTGAACTACTTCCAGGAGTTGTTGGTTTTGTTGGACTAGATCCTCCAGCATCAGAATTATGAGAATCTGGGGACGAACTCTCAAGACGCGGTTTGGAAGGACGTGCACGACCGTAATCCACCTCAGGTTCTACCAGAAAAAAGCTTTGAGAAGAAAGGTTTCCTGTTAACTCGAGTCAAACTCAGCCCTACCTTTCTTGTCCGCGGTACTGCTCCATCTCCAACTTTCTTGGCGACACTATCGGATCGACAACTTTTGCTGTGAATGGCAAGTCGTCCTTCCGCAAAGCTTCGACCACAAAACTCGCAGGTTTCCATACCGTGGACATTGAAAGTTTCTTGAGCCGCTTGATTAAGAGCCTCAAGTTCCTCTTTTGTCATCGCTTTACCGCCACTGTCACCTCCACCACCTCCGCCACCTTCACCAATTCCTGGCGGGGTCTTTGGAATGGGTCGACGCTCTTTCTTCGGCTTTTGTTCTTCCTACAAGAGAAACAGGAATCATTTTACCCACAATGAGGACTCTTCCTTATTCAAAACAACTACAATTGCATCACTGTCTTTATACCTGCTGGACCCACATCTTCTTACACTGTTTGAGATGAATGTCAAAGGAAGACAAACCATATTGACGTCCGCAAACATGGCACACCCGCGTGACTGGACCAGCTGCCAGAACTGCGAGAACAATGTCAACATCATTTAATTTACTAAGAGATTTTGTGTACTAGCACTAACCTGGTGGTGCCATCTCAAGACTCGCAAAAAAGCAAATGAGAGTCGTTGCAAGAACAACAAGTCCGTTTCTTGTCGTTCATAGTGTCCGTCCGTTACGAGAACTAAATTATACAGAGCTAAACTAAGGGATAGTCCCATATATCTTCATCATCGGCATCACTGTTGACAGTCTGCTTGTTGTTAGATCTCTCGATAATATCTTTATGACGACGACCGACCTCGAAACACCATAACATTCTCTTGAGTGGAGCATATTGCTGCATTGCTGCATAGTGAACCGACCTCGAAACACCATAACATTCTCTTGAGTGGAGCATATTGCTGCATTGCTGCATAGTGACGAAGTGATGAAAGACCAGCAGCTTCTTTTTCATTCGAGAACAAGGCTGCTTTTTCCACAATACGCTCGTGGTGGAGTTCTCTTAGCTCATTTTCACTAAATCTCTCCAGTTTGTCGACGAAATTTGTTCGCTGAGGCTCGGAGAGTGTAGGAAATCCGCTAAAATGCTGAGGAGCCTGAATAGCAGTATATATTAACTTGGTGAGCTCAACACAAGTGAACAACTGAACGAGAAGCCAGAACTCACGGATTGCACAGCGTGAAGTAACTTGTTGACTGCTAGAAGCGCTTGACTTCTGCTTGCATACTTGTCATATTTTGGTTCAGGATTCATACAAACCTCAGTGATTTTGTGATTGAGCGACAAACACTTCACAAGACTGCGATATCCCTGCGATCGCACGTCTGGATTGTCTGTAATGCTAGAAAGTCAAGTAGAGTTTGTAAGACCCTTGTTTATGGTACAAACGAAGCCAAATTTCACTTACATGAGCGTTTGAAGTGTACTATTGAACTTCCGCAGCGTTTTTGAAAGCTCGTTTAAACCCTCACAAGTGACTTGGCAGTCTGACAAACTAACTTAAAAAAAGTCAATTCGCTGTGAAAAAAATGATTCGACGCAGGCAACAAACCTGAGTGATAGAAGTGATGCGTTCTTTTTGAGTGCATTTGATAGATCAGTTGTACCAGCATCTCCCAAAGGATTTTGATCCAGCGTCAGCACCACGAGAGTGTTGTTCACCTTCAGCATATCAGTGATATAAGGAGAGGACTGGTAGTCTAATTGGTTGCCGGCCAGGCTGGAAAATATATAAAATAAGGTTAGAAAAAACGAGAAAAGTTTTACCAACAGATCCAGTGCAAAAATGCTATTTACCTGAGTTCACGAAGTGTCTGCACTCTCCATAACGTATTGCAAAACGATTCCACCCCCATAACGCGCTTCTCGTTGCTGCTGTTGTAAGTAATCCTATTTCGACTTAAATCAAGTTTTTCTATCGCCGTAAAGTCTTCAATAGCGTTCGAGAAAGCCACCAGTCCATCCGATCGCAGGTTAGCGTCGCTCAAACTGTAAAAACCATAAAATCAACCGTTAGAGCAGCAAAGTTTATCTGAAGAAATAGTGTCAACGTCCTTACTTCAATTCGCGTAATTGGTGACAGTTTTTTAGACTCTGAAATATGTTTGTGATACCATGGAAAACGTTTAATTTCGGCCCTGTGAGTGAATTTCCAGACAAATCCAAAGTCTGTAGCTTCTTTCGTTCACGCTCAATCAAAATGCCTATCGCTGCAGCATCTAAATGGTTGAAATTCTGTCCTGACAGCACAACGCAGCCATTTTCTGCTGCTTGGGAACGAATTCTCTCGACAGGAATGGGATTCTCTGACAACTGTAGCATTTGCAGCACATTATTCGTCGCCTTTGCCACGTTAATTGCCGCTTGAACTCCCAGTGTTGTGCATGACAAATTAAGAGCCACCAGTTTGCACGTCTTGGAACGCAAATAAAGCACCAGAAGGTCTACGAACTCGTCGAAAATTAAGAACCCAGACAAATCCAGCACTGTCGTTCCCCCACTAGCGATATCCCTCACTCGCTGTACTATTACTTCACCCTGCGAGGCTTTAAAATTCCCTTTCCGATGCAAAACTTTCACTTCAAGCAGCAGACGCTGGTAAGGATCCTTAATGGAGCATCTGGTCTCCTCTTCCAGCAGCAAATCCAAGTCTTGAGGCGAAGAAACTGGTTTCTCACGTCGTAAACCTTCTGCTGCACGAGGATCCACTGACTCAACATGCCTCAGCAGTTCACAGCCAGCTGTACCTCGAATTTGCACCTTCGCTCGAGCTTCCATTGCAGTGAAGTACAATTTCGGAATGTAGCCATGTTCAACAAGAAGCGCTATTATTGGGTCCTCACGTTGAAGCTGTCTTGATCATTAAAATTATGTACTTTTTAGCATTTTTGTCACGATAAACACTTATTTTTTGTGTATTTTATTCTCTTATTGCGTCGCGGATGACAGTTCTGACCCCATTAGCGCCAAGCTCACGTTAATTAATGACTCTGATGTGTCTACTATACATGTAGAACACTTGTGCTTCTCATTTGTACCAAATATTTTAGACCGACGCGTCTTTTCACAAGTTTATTTTGTTCAAGAATCCTTTGAAGCTTCATAATGCTGTATCTTCTTCACGCGACAGTACTCTGTTTGTTGCTTTTTGTGACCCCCGTTCACTCCATCGAAGCAATTCCTCAAGCTGCTGATGTCGATACTGTTGTGAATGCTGATTCGTTTAAAGAGATCCGATTAGATGCCAACCTCCTCATCCCAGACGGTGGAGAGCTATTGTTGAACATTCAAGTGCCTCGAGAGCCCATCAAAGTGCGTCCACAAGGCCCTGCAAAGGTCGCTCAAGTGTATTCCAACCACGCAAATGGCAAGTTCGGCGTCGGGGAAATTGTGGACATTTTCGTGAAATTCACAAGTCCAATTAAAGTTTCAGGCTTGGGAACGCCGTACATTGTTTTGAAAACGGGTTGTCACTCACCGAATTGTCAAGTGAAAGAGGTGCAAAGACTTCGATGTCAAGCTACTAAAGGGAGGTTTTCGATCGGCTTTGGCTCTCAAAAAGTGGGGAATATCCCATGGGATGCCACGGTCAAAGTGCTGGCTGAGTATTTACGCCGTATGAATGGGATCGACAAAGTCAGTATTAAGTACAGTATCGACGAGAACCGAGCGTGTACTTTCTTCGGGAACAATATTACCGTCACTTTTGACTCAATGAATATTGCAGGAATGGATGGAGATTTGGTGGAAATGACGGGAGATGCGACTAATGCTGCAGGTGATGGAATTGTGCTTGAACATATCATGTATTCGCCTTTAGTAACCGCTACAGCATGGGAAATTAGAAAGGGAAAGCTAATTCCTGATCGAAAAGCGGTTTTTGTGGCCCAAACAACTCCAGACACTCTGAAATTTGCATACACAGTGCAAATTGGAGATAATTCCACAAAATTAGAGTACGCAAGCAGTGATTCATTGGCTTTGTCACTTCGAGCGGTTGGTGGAGTGAGAATTTTGAATAATGACGGAACGAATACGTTAGTGAACACGGTTTTACCAC